>JANHJO010002299.1:180432-191744 GCA_032468235.1 Pseudoxyrhopus heterurus | reverse complement strand
ATTGGATCTGACCGAGAAGGAGGCTCAGCAGAAGCACCTCACTGAGGACTACGAGCATAGGCTTTCCAAGCAGAGGGGAGACCTGCAAGGCCCGGTGCCGGTGCCTGGAGGCTCAGCAGGTTGAGATGGTCAGCCAGTTCCAGGTCATGATACATTCCCACTGGAACGAGGCCCTCTGGCTCTTCGCATCAGCACCCCTTCCCTCCAGCCTTCGCCCAAAGCCCCGCACCAGGAAGCTAAAGCAGACCCCAAGTCGGAATTTCTGCCCCCCTCCAACCCGCACAAAAGGACCCCGAAGGGGGAGACTCTCTGCAGCAACACAAACGTTCATTGCACATACCCAGCCCAGGGGCTGTAGTTTTGAGGGCCCCTGATTTAGTGCAATATAAAAAATGCAAATAATTTTTCTGCGGACCTCCAAAATTTTCTCATGGACCATCAGTTGGTGACCGCTGACCCAGACTGTTTACAGTGAAGCTCACATGGAATCTGGGAATTGGCCAGAGGCACCAAAGGCTGGTCCTCTGCCTGAGAGCTTGAAAGGTTTACTTGGGTGGTGGTTTTGGAAATGCTAAAAGATTTTGGTGTTTTGATAAGGATGCTAATGGCCTGAAAACATGACCTCTTTTATATCTAGATCGGCTGCCAGTTTTGCCTCCTCAAAGCTTTACTTTTGAAGCTTCACACCTATTGTGTGATCTCTAAAAAACACCGTATGTTTCTCCTTTTCTGCTTACACCAGTACATGGTTTTGAAATGTAGGAAGAATCATCTAAGTAAATGTACTGAGCGTTTGATACTTATTAAAGTTTGTCTCATTGACAATGAAGAAATATATAGGCATGTTCAATAGTTGGATCCATCCCTAAGTATTTAGGCCCTTTGAAGCTCGCCCCAAACAGAACATCAGTGTACATCTTGAATCATGGAAGTATTATGTCCTGGCTATTATCAGGGACCACTCCATTGTCTGTCTGTCTTTCTACCATATTTCTTAACTTCCCATCTCCCTCAGAGGATCGCAACAACAGAAAGGAGTTGTAAGCAATATGTATGTTTGTTCCCGTAGATTAATCTTTCATGTTGCTTTGCCCAAGGAAAAAAAATTGCAATTTTTCATCAATCAATACGCATTGTCTGTGAAACTTGAATAATACTTTTGCATAGTCAGCAGGATTCAGTCGTAGTTCTTTTCGAAAACGAGAAAAGCACAGGACAGAAAGGGAACCGGAGTTTCATCCCCGGATAGCTGGATACAAGGGTGTGTAGGGTCAAGTATTATCCTGGCTGTCACACTCTCTCACCTGCCCCATCTCACAGGAGACTGAGTTAGGTGACAACGATGGCCCTACAACCAATGGTATAAAATGCCTCAGAGTTGGGTCCAAGGAAGGAGGAGACAGAAAATTGTGGTGGGAGTAGGATTGATTCTACTCACCGCATTTCCTTAGGTGTGGAAGCAATTAGCAGCTGCCTAGAAGTGAGAACAGCAATCAACGGATAATAAAGGTAAAGATTTCCCCTGTCCGGTCCTGTCCGACTCTAGGAATGGTGCTCATCTCCATTTCTTAGCCGAGAGAGCCAGCGTTCCCTGAAGACATTTCCATCATCGTGTGGCCGGCATGACTATACGCCAAGGGACATGGAATACTGTTAAAAAGGTAAAGATTCCCCTCACACATACGTGCTAGTCGTTCCCGACTCTAGGGGGCAGTGCTCCTCTCCGTTTCAAAGCCGAAGAGCCAGCGCTGTCCGAAGATGTCTCCATGGTCATGTGGCCGGCATGACTAAACGCCAAAGGCGCACGGAACGCTGTTACCTTCCCACCAAAGGTGGTCCCTATTTTTCTACTTGCATTTTACATGCTTTCCAACTTCTACATTGGCAGAAGCTGGGACAAGAAACAGGAGCTCACTCCGTTACGCGGTGCTAGGGATTCAAACCGCCAAACTGCCGACCTTTCTGATCGACAAGCTCAGTGTCTTAGTCACTGAGCCACCGCATCCCTTGTAGCACAAATAAGATACGGCAAAAAAAACCCTCCTCTGTGCATAATAATTGACACAGCCGTGTGAAGTAGCAAAGAAGAACTATCCACCTAGTCTTGCTTTTTGGATTGGTCATGAAAAAGTGGGACAGATGAAATAATAGAAGTGGTTTACAGATATCTGATTTCATTGTTTTCCTTTTTCCTTCTTATTCTGCTTTTCTTCTTCAACTAGCTATGAAGATGATTTCAAGAAAAATCCATTGGTCTCAAAATTGACCCTTCTGGGGTCTGGGCATCTATGAGGTGGATCAATGATATCAAATAGTTTAAGTCCCACCCCTTTTTAAGTATGTCAAAGTCCTTTTTAACATGTGTATATTCAATTGCTCCTGCCATTGCGTTGTGCCTACCAGTTCGGCATGGTTGAGCTACCCACCCACCCTTCCTGGAGACCCTGTGTTTGTATTGTATGTCAAACAGGCTCTTTCTTTGCCTTTTGCTGTGAGATTGTGACTTAACTATTGGTTGCAAGCATAAACTGGATAATAACTTTTGGGCCAAGGTTTAGTATTGGCTATCTCTATTTCCAGAAGGAAGTCACAAGTGGATAGAGCAAGGTCTAGCACTGTGATGGCGAACCTATGGCACGCGTACCGGAGGTGGCACGCAGAGCCCTCTCAGTGGGCATGTGCACCATCGCCAGGTGCTCTTCTGGTTTCTGGTATGCACGTTTTTAGCCCAGAAAATGGCCCAGAAAACGGCCAGATGCATGCCGGCCAGCTGGTCTTCGCGGGTGCTGGAACACCAGAAAACAGCCCAAAAAATGGCCAAAAAATACCATTTTGGGGCCTTTTTCAGACTGTTTTTGGGCTAAAAATGGCCTGAAAATGGCTCAACAAACGACTCAACAGGCTGTTTTCCAGGCTGTTTTTTGGGCCATTTTGGGCGTGGAAAATGGCCTGAAAATGGCCCAGAAAATGGCCCCAAAAGGCCCGAAAAATAGCCAAAAAACAGGCATGCACACAACGGACAGCTGGTCTTCAGTTTTCTGGCGCTGTGGCACACGCACATGCACGCACGTTCTGGTTTGGGCACTCTGTGCCGGAAAGGTTCGCCATCACTGTTCTAGCAGAAGATTTGGGCCCTCTGGAAAGCTCTCCTGATAGACTAGCAGTAGCTTTTCCAGGAAGCCTGGATCAGCAGGGGAATCCCTAGGTAAAGGAGTTACCCTGGAGAGTCAGATGGGAAAGCCTTGGTGCAGACCTGCTGCCTTGCTATATCTGTAATCATGAAGATAAGTCCAGAGATTCTACAAGGAAAATCTGCGTTTGTTATCAATATATACTGCACCACAATCCATGAGCAGACAGTAAGAAGAAATTCACTATTCCCTGAAAGAATTCTTCACTCGTTTATTAAAGACTAGATGGGTTGATACTGATGGGTTTGTTATATAGGTCCAGAGGCAAACAGTATAATTCAGAGAAGGGCCACTTTTCAAACCTGTCAATCATTGGAACCCAAGGGGAGAAGATGAAGCCCCAAGGGTAGTAAAATATTCATCTGAAGCATCAGAGGCAGGAGGTATAACTTCATGAAGATGGAGAACTAGGCTTTTCGAAGGCAAGGCAAGGCGTGGCAAAGCAAAGGTCTTTAGCAAACTTACTTGAGAAGTTGCTCAGACTAGGGAGGAAGTCTTGAGACATCTAAGGCACAGATATAAGCAATCTCTAAGGTTTGGCCTGAACTGATTTGATGAGTTGCAATTTGTCTATCTGTCCCAGCCAAAATAATTCCTTTTGCTTAAGAAATAACCTAGTCAGCCTTGAATTTAGACTAAACTGCTAGAATCCCTTAAGATCCATATAGTGTACAGTTTTGGACTTTTTATTGTATGCAGATTTGAATGGAATCAAACAAGTAGGACAAGGACTTCCATGTGTACTGATAGATAGAAAAGAATATTTGTAGCTCAGGGTTGAAATGTGAGGTCCTTGGTTCTTTGTGAGCTTGGATGTTTTCTGAGTTTGGATGTTCTTGCAGACATTTTATTACCAAACTGGGTAAAGTCATCAGTGCTAGTAAGAGAATAGGGGTTTGCTCTCATTTTATATAGTAGTGGCTCCATATGTGTATATTAACTAAGTGGAAAAGTAGCTAAATGGAAAAGTAGAAATAATATCTGAAAAGATAGTGATGTGCAGAGATTTACCTTAGCTACATGTTAAAAGCATTGATATGATGGAATTCTTCCTAATGTGGGAGATTTCACAACTATGTCCCTAATTTGAACATGAACGTCTATATTCTATTGAACTTGTACTTCCTTATCCATGTCCCCAGATACAAAAATAGCATTGATGATGGAGCAAGGCTGATTTTCTGTTAATATGATCTAATATTGTAACACTAATTGGCAATTGCTCTTCAGAGGCAATTTGGGATATTTCCTGATTTATTTAACTGAAATTGCATTCCAAAAAACTTTTTTTGCATCTTCTCTTTTGTTTAAGATTTAGCATTAAGGTTAACATTTAAGATCTTTCCCTGAACCTATGATATGATGGAAGTCCTTCCTTAAACTAAGCTCTGAAATAATGTTATTTTTCTGGAATTCTTTGCCACAAGTAGCTATGCTCTCTTTTAAATTATTGATAAATCTTTGATTGGGGGCTACCTCGCCAGAGTTGGTTGATAGATGGGTGGCTACATAAATATTTTAAATATAAAATAAAATAAAATAAATGAATAGTAGATTTGAATTAGAGTTTGGCAATTAGAAGCAGCAAGAATTAAAGCAAAGCCTGTCAAAACAAATGCCTTACCTACACTTCTGTTTTAGAAATATGATGAATCACAAACTGCACTGTCATTGTTACATTCAAAGTACTGGTTCATCCCATATTCTTAATTCATACTTGGATCCTCTTTCTCTCTTCCTAAAAGTCTATGTACAGACATGATTATTAGTAAGCACTGGGTAAAAATGGAGAAATATCCTCTCCCAACACACAACAAGGGGTGGTAGAAATCTTGTACACAAGGGCCTGACATAATGCAATCTCTTTCTCTCTCCTCTCCTCTCCTCCTCTCTTTTCTCCTTTTATCTTTTTATCTCTCTCAGTTTAATGGAAAGTGGATTGTACCTACCATTCTGATAGATCCAAAGTAAATGAAGTTCCTGTTTTGCTTTCTGAATGTACAAAAAAAAAGCAGTGTTGCTACCTTAAAATTTTTTCAAGCACAGCCTCTTTCACTGCAGTCATTTAGTGCAGGAGGAATACTGCAGAAAAATACAGCAGCAGCCATCAGACTTACCCTGGTAAATTCAACAATATTATTGGCATTACATGAACATATGCACTGATCATATAATATTAAAAACACCTATAAATGATAGTATAATATGTTCCATTGTGTTCGTCTATTTCTATTTTCTAAATTACTGTTTATTAGAAAATGTATGACTGTAACAAATGTTGGGGGGCAACATCTAGCTGTAGATTTTGAAATAAGAAGATTTAGCAACAAAATAATAATAAAGCTCGTGCATAAAGTTCATTCTCCTGCTATGTGTTGTCTCCAGTACAAGTGCTTTAATATATATAAATATAAAGACTAAGACTCCATCCAGCCAACATTGTGCTATTTTAGAAAATGGACTATATTCTGAACTGTGGTTGCATGCAGATGAAGAATTAGAATTTTCTAACATATTTTGAACTTAAATAGTAAATATTGTCTTGGCTTTGAAAACAGTGCCAGTGCACATCAGGCAGAATATAACTGTTAAATTTACTTGGAATAAGAATTACGTATTACAAACCCATTCCTATTTTCATCTATTCAATCTTTGCCTATAAGTTGAATTTGACTGAGATGGGAAAGGCCAGTTTAACCTAATCTCATCCAGCAATATATTATTGGAAAGATATTTCCTCTGGTAATAAGATGCAGTTATTTTTGTGCCTTCTTTCCAATATATTTGCAAATTCACTTGGAAGGCCTGTATGGTTTATTTGTACATTAAACCATAAGTTATTTAGGCTGTTAGAGAACTGACAGTGCAATCTTCTGTCTCAAGTGACTGGGAAAGCACTGAAAGAGTGCCAACTCTGGATTTTTAAAAATCTTACAGTGAAAAGTAGGAAACTCAGAGAAGTAATTACATACTATAATTAAAAAAAAAATCTCCAGAGTTTTGAACCAGCAACCTACTATCCACAAAGCAAGAATTACAGCTATTGTGCTATGAGAGATTTATGAAAAAGAAACCTTTAAAACAGTGATCCCCAACCTTAATGGCACTAGGGACCACTTCTTGAAGAAAAATTGTCTTCCGTGGACTGGAGGATGGGATGGTTTTGTGTACAACCTAGATTCTGCACATGTACAGATGAAATTTCACTTGTTTGCCTGCCATTTGTATGACCCAGTTCCTAATAGGCCACAGACCTGTATTCTAACATTAGAAGAAACAAGTCAGTAAGAAAGGATTTTTTTTTTAAAGCTGCTTGTTCCTGTGTATATATTTATGCTCTACCTTGATGTCTATAAATTGAATTTATCACACAATAGTGTGTTGGTGAAGGTTATCCTCCCATACGTTTAAAAGCTGCATTTATAAATCAATTTATGAGGTACTCTTCAAATACATGTCAACTACTTAAAGTGCCCTTTTAAGAAAATATTCACAGCAAGCTGAATTAATCTTGAGCGGCAAGAGGGGGAGGAATCAGATGGGACCAGTGGCCCAGTAAGTCAAATAACTGATATTCATTGCTCATATCTCAAATGATAGTTTACCCAGCATGCTGACTTAGTAGAATACAAATAATAATGACACCCTGATAAATTTATCAAAAACATTGATAAATGTCATGTTGTAATATACATTGTGTCTGCCTTACAGATATGTACATGCACATATAAAATGCCCATGATTACCCAACTTCAGGATGGAAAGCAATTGGCCATTGGTTTCCTGGAACAGAAATGTGGGAGGGCCCAACAGTGGAGAACTGATCAATGGGAGGACAAAATAGTCAATCCAGGCTGAATCCCTTGCAATATGTGGCCAAAGTTGTCTCCATTCAGACAGTGTTTTTACACTGGTATGGAGTCAAGCTGGTGAGACCATACTATGAGTGCAGTCACATGCCTTAGAATCTCCCTCAGATATCCATACAAAAAAGACACTGTGCTGGAGCAGGGGTCGCCAACCTTTCGGACCTCAGGGACCACTAAATTCATAATTTTAAATCCCGTGGACCACTAATATGAATTTTTTTTTGAAAGGATAAATACTAGTGCAATATAAAAAATGCAAATAATTTTTCTACAGACCATCAAAACTTTCTCGCGGACCACCAGTGGAGGGCCCAAACAATGATCAGAAAATATGGGTATAAGAGAGAGAGGGAAGTGAATCTGAAGACTCCATCTTGGTAGGGCTTGTAGTTTGGTTTCTAATTATTTCTGATTAATGAATAGAAATGCTTATCCCTGCCTAACTGAACTGTTTGGAAAGGCCTCAAAGCTGCATAATAAAGTCTGTTGGGAGGTAGAGCTAAGCAAATAATTGTCTGTTCCATTTTAAAACCAATCCTTTTTTTGGTTACTTCTTCCCACTAAACTCAGGATCAAAAGGCAGGCCTCTAATATTTCTCAATCTTGGCAACTTTCAAATGTGTGGATATGTACTGTATATTGCCTGGGGAATTCTGGGAGTTGAAGTCTACACATCTTCAATTTTCAAAATTCAAAAATACCAACCTAGATTTGCTAAACGCTGCAAAAGGCAGTTTTGAAAGTGTTTCCATTTTAGCTACCTTCTTTCCGTCACCCTTTCTTTCCCCTTGAATTTTGGGAAACATGAAAGCCTGTGGCCATTTTGTAAATGTGGCCTTTTTTTCTGTCAGAAAAATATTCATTTTACAAAGTATTGCACCATTTCAAACAATAAAAAGAATTGTTTCCTTTTTGTCCAGGTGTGTGTGTGTGTGTGTGTGTGTGTGTGTGTGTGTGTGAGAGAGAGAGAGAGAGAGAGGGTGGGCGGGGGGGAGGGACTAGCAGAGGTAACTTGGACTTTTTCTCAATTTCCGACATATTGAGCCTGAAAGTTTGCCATCACTGAGTAGATTGGTATATACAGTAGGTCAGTTAAGGTCTTGTAATCTACCACATAAGTAAATATTGTTATTATTATTATATTTTATTTAATCTTTTAAAAAATACAACTACAGTGACCATACATCCTTTATTATAAACTACAGGGTTTTTTTTCAGAAAGCTGTCATTCAGTTTTATTTATTTTTCTAAAACTGACTTTTACTTCTAAAACTCACTTCACCTTTGAATTACAATTCTTTCCAAATGGTATCTTTCCCTGACATTGAGGGCTTCATGCAAGAGAAGAACAGTGTCCTGCAAATAGTCTTTATTTTTCTGGACATTTCTCCTGCTCCAGAGTGTCTACCAAGTGATAGGTTACAAGGAACATGTCCTTTGAGAGACCATTGACTTCCATAAAATAAAATTCTTGTTATTGGCCAAATGGGCATCAATATCATTTTTTACAATTAAAGCTAAGCAGTATGTGACAAAACAAAAATTCAAAAAGTGAACAAAAGTAATAAAGCCATTTTTTTAAAATACAAAAGGGAATGCAAAGTATCATGCTAAAAACGTAGCATGGGACAACATAAATTTTAAAAGAGAAATTAGCCTATCCATCCATCCATCCATTCATCCATCCATCCATCCACCCACCCCCCCATCCCTCCACCCATCCATCCATCCATCCATCCATCCATCATCTGTCTATTTCTCAGTGTTGCCAACCTACCTAGTATTCTTATTGTTTTTCCTCAACAAGCCATCAAACATTGAAAAACAATTTAAGAGCCCTTTTCCTATCTTGCTGTGAGCTTTCTTTGCACTTAGAGAAGCCCCCTTATTTGCCTAAGCAGACAATATCTTCAGGGGCTTATAGTGCCAATATTTTTTTTCCTTTTAGTGAAGCAGCATCAGATTGAAGTCACAACAACTAGTCCAGTGTGATGCCTATGCACAGCGCTGTGGCTGTAGTCCTCCCCTTGGATGTCTCCTTGGTTCCTTCCCCCACCTCATTTTTTTTTTTAAATTTTAAACCGAGAGAGGGAAAGAGAGTGAGAGATTGCTTCTTATTTTATAGCATGCCAATTTTCCATTTAATGGTTTTCTTTTAAAAAAAAATACATTGCTATAAAGAGGCAGCCTTCAGTCTCATCCTTATTTCCAGGAATATCTCAGATCCACATATAGGACTCAGAAGCTTTATCAAAAAGTAAAAATAATAAATGGCACCAGTCCATTGCTCTGCTTGGAAGTTTTTACTATTTTATTTAAACTTACCTAATTACATAGAGAAAAGAGATAGGTCCCTACTACTGAGGAGTTCCAGTCTAAAACAGAGGGGCAGCAAAAATCAGATGTTCAGTTGCTTTTAATGTGACTACTTTTTCAAACTTTAAAAATAATCTAAATAACAAATGTAGGAAACCCAAATGAGACTGGAATACAATACTGCTTAGTGTAAGATACCTTTTTCTATTTTAGTACTATGGGGGGAAAAAACACTAAAAGCGCTATTTACCTCTGAAGGACGTTTCCATTTGGTTCCAAAGTTTTCCTCCTTGAGTTAAAAGCAATTTTGAGAAGGCCAAGGTTTTCATTCAAATGTGGCATGGCAGCGACGAATTGAAAATAAAATAAAATCCTACATCATGTTTGAAACACCTGCCCCTCAGATTTTTTTCTGAAGAAGAAGAAAAAATTAGACTTAATAAAATATCGTCAGAAACTGAACTTTAACAATTATTTGTTGTAAGTAAAGGGGGAAAATAGAGGGGAAAGCCTTGGGGACAGATTTTGAGCCCCATTACTGTAAGTGAGTATTATCTCTGTAAACCAGGCCAAACTCACAGGGTTGTTCTTGAGAGAAAAATAAGGTGGGAGCACTGTATATGCCATCTAGAATTCCCGTTAGGAAAGATGGAAAACAAAACAAAAGCAAGTTTACTACATTAACCCTGGGATCATTTAAAGGAAAATATAAATATGTATAAAGAAATACATGAGGACGAAGGACATGCTGGGAATCTTTTTTTTTTCCTTTCGGGTTCAAATTCCCAGTTATTCATAAGGATAAATTATGTGCTCTTTCCTTACCTACTTCTGCCATAGTTGCTTTCCAGCACTTCTGTAGTTTGTTACAATGAGAGGCAAGGCAAAATTGGTGGAACTGTTAAAGGGTTTGAATAATCAATAGCACCTATTAACTTTGGTATTTAAGGGGATGGACAAAAAAATTCAATCACCCTGTGTTTCGGTGAAACACTTTGAGAATTCTGTCATTCCTGGCCAGAGTTAAGAACTGGTGGGAATTGAAGTGAGAACCAAAATGGAAGTGTCTGGTTTACAGTAAACGGGCAAGCCCCTCTTTTGATTCCTTCAACAAGGAGGGGGGTAAACTCTGTGTTGCTTTCGCTCTTATCCCAGAATTTGACAAGATTACTGTTCTAAGATTTTCAATATTACCATTTCAATTACAGGCCACTTCCATCTTGATACTGGGTTGTGTGGACATTAGGAAAGGAAAAGAAGAAATAACAGATGAGTTGGTAGATATTTGCAGTTGTTAGTTTAGCCCCAATGGGAGAAATCTAGAATAAAGCATTTCGAAGTATTCCAAGAAATTTCACCTTAATTAAGTCATTAAAAATGAGGCTGGGAATTCCTGTCGCAATTCCCAAGATTCGATGCTGACATCAAACAAACAAACAAGAAACCTTCCAGAAGTTTTAGTCTTGCACAGCTGTATGGGGCTGGACATTTCTACAAGCCTTTCTTTACTGCCAAGTTAAAAGGACCAATTCTTGTTCCAGCAGAAAATTACACTGGCACAAAATTTGCTTTTCCATTGCCAGTCTATATCCTGCCATTATTGTCTATCATTTGTTTTGCTACTCAATGATGATGTCTTGTTTTTGATTCATGCAGTACATATTAAACAAAGCAAAAGGTGGGTGATGCTTTCTTGTTCTTTATCAACAGGCAGGAAATTGTTTGGAAATCAGTGCAATGAGGCTGGAATGGGGCCTGGTGCGTATGTGTGTGTGTGTGAGAGAGAGAGAGAGAAGTCTTAAAGGTGACTGGACCACCTCTCTTACTTTACTGCATGAGTCAAAGTGGATCAAACCTGGAATATGTACCGTATATACTCGAGTATAAGCCGACCCGAGTATAAGCCGAGGTCCTAATTTTACCCAGGAAACCTGGG
>JANHJO010002299.1:165333-175829 GCA_032468235.1 Pseudoxyrhopus heterurus | reverse complement strand
ATACGGACTCTCGAAGTCGCTTAGAGAGGCTGTAAAGTACTGTGATGCGGTATATAAGTCTAAGTGTGATTTCTATTGCTATTAGATGGGATTGTTGTTCTTGTACCAGCCTCCCTGCTGTGTTGCAGCCTCCCTCCCCGAGCTCAATGGCTGGGCTGGTGGTGCAGTTCCCCAGGCTTGTAGTCTAGGGAACTTCAACTTGCTTTCCCTGGGGTTGGAGTTTGAGGTAGCTTGGGAATTCATGTCATGACGATAACCATACAACTGACCTAGTTCATTGAAGGCCTAAAATGTACTGATGATTATTTCCAGATCTGGTTTTGTGTGTGTGTGTCACAACAATGGTGGTGTAATATTGGAGGAGATCACCTTCACCCCCCTATCAGAGCATTCTGATTGATTCCTCTATTTGATTGGTTCATCCTAGGCAACTAATAGACTTACTGGATTCCAGGGGAGCTTGGGTTCAGAGTCTTCAGTCTGACTGAAGCCTTAGTTGCTGCTTGGAATGAGAGGGTCTGCTGGGGCTTTGGATCAGAGCTCTCTCCTCTCGAGGATCCCAGAGCCCCCTTGGATTACCGAGAAGCTGAGAAAGATGGAAGTGTGAGAATATATGCCTAGAGCACCAGAAAACAAGGGGTGAACCCAATGAAGCATGAGCTAGAGCCACTATTCATTATTCACTATGCCTACCTTATGATACTTAGGGCAGCAAAACATCAACATTTTCCCACCCTTATTGAATTTGCAGATAGCTGCCCATCATTCCTATTTAGAATAATTAAAGTTTTTCTTCAGACCACTATGAGGATATATGAAGCTTCTGTCAGATAAGGTCAGATTTACTCCAGGTTGGACTTCTGCCTTGAGGCAGGTCCTGTAGAGCTAAGTGAGGCCCAGTCTTACCAGTTATCTGGGATGAATTTGAGCCTGTTAGTCCTGATGGTCAAGGTCAGGGTACTTGGAATTGTTACCATGGCCACTTATGCACTGAATCCATGTTCCTCCTGATTAGCTAAAGTTTCCAGGTAGACAATATGCAGTTGCATACCAATGCAACTGAATTCATCCTTGAAAGTGGGTGTGGTCCTTAAAGTGGGGAGCATCTTATCCTCTCCTCAAGATGCCATTGCTAGGTCCAACCCTTGTAGATAACGTTTGACCTATCTGGATTATCTGAACCCTTTTTCAGTCAGGTTTCAAATCTGGAAATGGGTCTGAAATGGCATCACTCACTTGGAATGATCTTCTGCAGGAGTGGGATGGGGAGAAGTGCATCCATCCTTACTCTTTTCTCTCAGCAGTGTTTGATATCATTGATCATGATATCTGTCTGGACTGACTTCAGGCGTTAAGAATGAGAGACACAGTTATATGCTGGTTCTCCTCTGTCATTCAGGATTAGTTCAATTGAATATTTACAGAGGATGAGAGATCTATTCTACAGCCTCTTCTCTGTGGGATAACATAGGATTTGATGTGCTTCTCCCTCCTGTTTAAGCTCTACGTGAAACCACAGCACCTACATCTCTGCCCCAGGCCAACCAAGTGATACAGTATAGGTTCTCTCTCAGTGTCTGGAAGATGTGTAGGATCTGTCTCAGTGTCTGGAGCTGTGATGGCGCTGTGGTTAGAATGCAGTACAGGTAGTCCTCGGCTTACAACAGTTCCTTTAGTGACCATTCAAAGTTACAACTCTGAAAAAAGTAACCTATGACCATTTTTCAGACTTATGACCATTGCAGCATCCCCATGATCGTGTGATCAAAATTCAAATGCTGGGCAATTGGGCTCATACTTATGACTGTCCCAGAGTCATGTAAGCCAAGTCAATGGAGAAGCTGGATTCACTTAACAACTGTGCTAACTTTAACAACTACAGTGATTCACTTAACAACTGTTTACTCTGGCACACTCTATGACCGGAAGTGAGATTGGCCCCAACTCTGCAGGTCTTTCACAAAGTGCTGGATATCTGTACGTGCTCCAGAGCACAGGGGTTGAAAAATTAGATGGCCTGAGAGAGGTTTTTGTTGATGGTTTATTGACTTCGTTTTTAGTTATCATCGTAGGTTTTTATCCTCTTGCTATTTTCTTCTTCTTGTTTTTAATATGTTATTAGCTGCCCAGAGTTGCATTTTCAAGATTGAAAGTCATGTAAATCGATTAAGTAAATAAATAAAGTCATCTTAGTTGTTCACACCACCAAGTGGCTTTCGAGAAGCTGAACCAATTGCATATTCCTCCGTAGCCTATTAAAGAGAAAGCTGCAGAAACAGTTTTATAACACTTTGCTTAAAGCCACTGATGGAATTGCCTGCCTCCAGGGATTTCCTATCCTAACCAAACCCTCCTGCCACATTTTGAAGCCATCCTGTTTCATCCTCCCAGGTCTTCATAATGACAGTGGGAATCAGCATTGCCACTTCCTCCATATAGTGGCTGATCAGGAGGGTTCCTTTATTTCCTCAATGTCACATAATAATACCTTGCAAAGGAAGAAAAAGGAAGTAGGAATTGGTTGGTTGATTGTTTTGGGGCTTCCAGTCAAAAGGAGAGCTCATTGGCTCATGGAGAGGAAAAGGAGGATATTTGATTTAAGTAAATACTTACTGAGCAACACAAAAATGATTGTGGGGATAGTCAAGGGCCATCAGGAAAGGGATATACTTTCACTGGAAGCTCGTCTGATCTAGAATTTTTTAATATTAACTCTACCCATGGTGGCATTTATACAAGTGCCAATTATTTGGAGCTGAGCTTAGATTAAAAATGGACTGTTGAGCTGGGTTTATGTAACTGTTTTGGTTTAGATGCAATGTGCAGCAGTGTCACATACAGCGCATTGCATCGTATCTTAACTTTCCCCATATTCTTGAAGTACATGTGAGTGGACGCCATCTCTTGATACCACTTTCACTAGACCCACCTGCCCCCATTTAATTCTCTATATTGCTCCTAATGCAGATCATATCATACTTTCAAAATGTCCAATTTTTTATGATTCTTTTGACCACTTAGCTAAATTATTTACTGATAATAGTTGTTCTCTATAAAGAACATGTCTTTCATATGCTTTGGTTCTCAATTTTGGAAGGTCTCCTTGAGCTTATTGTTTAGACACAAATTTTTAACGCCAGAGATCCATGCTTAGCTTACAGAAAACAGACGACCACTGTTCTCTCTCACATTCTGGCGAGAGAGAAGTTCCCTGAGAGTGGACTCCAGCACATGTCTGAAAGCTCAGAAGACTAAACGTCTGGTCCTGGAGACCGATCCAGATCGCTGTGCCCCATGGATTTTTGATACTGCACTATTTTAATGTTATTCCTCATACGATAACTTGTGTTTACTACACTAGAGGCTGCTGTTTTTTTACATTTTGAATAATACAGCCAGGCAAATCTTTAAAAAGTAAAATCTTCACATTAAATTAATTCCTAAAACGGTGAAGCTATTTATATAAAGGTGGAGTTTATGTAGTTGTTTACATTTATATCCCTCTAATAGCTGTTAAACATAAATTTAAAATATACAAAAATACTTTATCCAGATACAACTTACTTTCCACAAAGACCCAATAAAAGCAAGAGACTGCTAAAATTAAACAAAGAACAATTGATAATCAATGCAAGAAGCTTAAATGTCTATCTAAAGAAAGTAGGTTTTGCCTGCTGACCAAAGAAGGAACTAGAGAAGCTGACTCAAAAGTGAATTTGGAACTTTGGGTGGGAATCAATAAAAAAGCAAATAAATAAATAAATACAATCTTGTTAATTTAATGCCTGCATTGGGAAAAATAATAGATTGACATGCAGACATTCAGAAACAAATACTACCATTACCAAGAGCCAGTATGGGTTTATCTAGAGTTGTAAGGTCAGTAACTCTACTCCAGTTGAATGATGAGTTTGGTAAATAAAAGGAACACTCTGCATTTTAATTGAAGTGAGTTGGTAGTCATGATATTGTTGTGGATAAATTGAATAAATGTGAGCAAGTGGTTACTGCAATCCAGTGAATATGCAACTAGTTGAGCAACCACTTAAATGGTTCTCGTAAAAGTTCTGCATTGACCTGAAAAGAAAGATTAAGTAGACCTCCATTTTGGCTTTGTGCAATTCAATATTTTTGAAATGATTCTGAGGATGAGATGGAAGAGAATGCTGATTTGCAAATCTAGAGGGAATACTAAACATTAAGAAGAGAACTTCATAATTCAAAGTAAACTTGGCAAGCTTAAACAAGATTAGATCGAACTGAATGATATTCAGCTGTGAGAAATAAGGTTTAATATATGGGTAGGAAAACTCAAATGCATACAGTACATTTAGGATTGGGAAGACTTTGTTTTGTGACAGTACACAGAAAGGGGATTTTAGAATGCTAGTGAACCACTATAGAGTGTGAATATGGGCTAAAAATGCTAATGGGTTGGCTTGACGGAAGCATTACATCCAAATCATGGCAGATCATAGTTAGAGAAGCCAGAGAAAGTTCAAGAAAACTTCTGAGATAAGAAAGAATGTGAACATTAAAACTTGAGAAAAGGTTAAAAGTTGTAGTAGAAGATTTTGTGGGAGAAAGGACAGCATTAGGGGTTACAGCCTATTCTTTGTTGAAAGTCAGGCCAGGATTGGAATTAAATGAATGAAGATTGAGTCAGAATATTTCTGACAGTAACTGCTTTTAAGCAATGGTTTACCTAGTCCTAGAACTTTTCAAATGGAGGCAGCATGGTTGAATTAGATGACTGATAAGATTTCCTTCTAACTTACATACCCTTTGACATTATGTTTCCATGCCATGGCAAATGCTATATTGTTTATACAGTAAATAATAAGTCTTTTACTACAAAGGTTGGTTCAGGGTTGTCTGGATTTTCCTTCAAGCAAACACAGAAAAATTAATATAACATTGCATATGTTTAAATTGTTTTCACTATTTCTTTTTTTCTTCCAGACTTTTATAGTATTGAATAGAGGGAAGGCAATTTTCCGATTCAGTGCCACCCCTGCCCTATACATTTTAACTCCTTTCAACCTTCTTAGAAAAGTAGCTATTAAAATTTTGGTACATTCATATCCTTTTCAAGTGGTTGTTAACAAATAGTTTTCTCAAGATAGCAATTTCTAACTATAACTTGTTATTTCATTCCTTATTTCTATATTGTTTGTTAGGTTGAAAAGAAAGTTGTTCCAAACTATTTAACTATAAAATGAAAATCTAAAATTCATGGAACTACTCAGCCAAATCTCTCAGACAAATACTCAAATAAGCGAATGACCTCAAGAGTCAGGTGCATTCTGGGAATGAGCACTGGTGGTCCCACCATGGAAAGATATGCCTACTTTCGCTTGTCTTTATGCAGTTCTCTGCTATGAAATATTGGCCTGCAGTGTGAAAATGTTTAAAATTGGGTGTTTTCTTATGCTAGGATCCTTCAAGAATGCTCATCTTGGTATTCTGTTAAGCTCCCCATTCTTTGATGGGCTTCAAGCACAGTCAAGGATGTTTGAAAAGTTCTCAGTATTTTATGTTACTACAGTCTTTTAAAAGTCCTTGTACAAGTTTACTCTGTAGTAAGTTTAATGGATTCCAAAGATTCCTAGGTAAGTGATTACAGGATCACAATCTAAATTATCTAAATATATTAAGTTCTTAGATCTTAACAATTGTCCACTAAAATGTATCAATGGTAAACTGGAATAGATTGCATCAAACCATTGTCATACATACAGGTAGTCCTCGACTTATAATAGTTTGTTTTGTGACTGTTCAAAATTACAACAGCACTGAAAAAAGTGACTTATGACCATTGCAGACTCTCCAGGGTCTCATGATCAGCATTCAGATGTTTGGCAACTGGTTCATATTTATGACAGTTGCAGTGTCCCAGGGTCATGTGATCACCTTTTACAACCTTCTGACAAGCAAAGTCAATGGGAAAGCCAGATTCACTTAACAACCTAGTTACTTACTTAACAACTGCAGTGCTTAACTGCAGCACGAATAGTTGTAAAATGGAGCAAAATTTACTTAACAAATGCCTCATTTAGCAACAGAAATCTTGGGCTCTGTGGTCATAAGTTGATGACTACCTATATATATATTGTTGTATTTTTTCACTAAATAAAAATTGTATTATAAAGTCAGATAATAAGTCATTATTTCTGGGGATTCTTGTCTAGAAACTGGATGTTAAACATCTTTACAGAATGGATGTTTGGAAAAAAGCTACGGTAATAAAGAAATTATTGAACACGATCCTTAAATATTCTAGTTCTTTGCATGTGATATAAATAAGAAATTCCAAAATTGTTCTGTATAATACATTTCAATATACGTTTTCAATGTCTGAATGGTACGAATGATACTAGCCAGAAACAGATAGTTTGCAGGTTTGTTGGATAGATTTGTCATACGTAGAGCCTAGTATTAATGTTTATCATCTAGTTGAAAAAATAATAGAATATCATTAGGCAAAACATATTGCATAGAACTGAGTGCAAAGAATATTTTTTTGATTATAAAATGCACTCAATCCTCATCTACATGTCCTGCTTACTCCAGGACAAAAACATCCTTCAACTATCTATTGAAGATCTGTGAAACTAACCTTGGCCAATACAAGGGCAACCTCTGCCCATCTTTGAAATTGAAATTTCCCACTTTCTGCTGGCATGCACAGTGGTATGAGATGTCTCTCTGGCACCTGATTTCATTTCATTGTAGCTGATGAAACTAGGATACGTGGGCATTCAAAATTCTGGTAGACTTGTCTTCATAAATAGCTTAGTTGTAGATTACCCATGCAGGGTAATCTACAGCATTGCATCTCCAACTTGTTACTCAGTCAATTTGAAAGTTAGTTAAATCCTTGATCCCAGACCCCTAACTGCACACCATCACTCCTGTACATACCCAAGCCTATCCCAACAAGGAGGTCTTCTACTGTCAATAACTGGCACCAAAGGCAACTTTCTATATTTTCTATATTGCTGCTTATGTGAACAGAATCCTGATTGTGTTTCGTTGCTAAGGCAAAACAGGGGTTGGAAATGCAATTGGGACTTCTTTAGTTAGTTTACTTTATTGTCATTGCTCCTCATACAACAAAATTAAATGCCATCTTCGCTGTACATTATACATAAAAAAATGTACTGGATGTTAGCATTTCAATGCAAAAACAAAGTTTTTGGTGCTACCATTTAACCAGGATAGTGCAGTATAATAAGTAAATGCTTATGTTTTAATATTAATTTTATTAGTAATTACATTTTGGTGTGACCCAGAAATATCTAAATATCAGGACCTCTTTATCTTTTCTGGAGGACATATGCATTCCTCCTTAGTTGTAAACATAAGTATTCAGATGCTGAGGCTGCGAATAATGCATATCAGTAAGTATGTATGTGTCATAGCTCTTCCTTCAAAATGCATTGCTATTAAAATCATTTGTTGAAAATTAATTGACTGTGTGCCATCAGTGTGATGTCAACTCTTGCAGCCACATACAGTAGATAGAACTTCTGAGGATGATCTTTCCTCAATTTGGTCATCCAGAGTTCCTAGTGATGCATCAATTATTGATGTAATTAAATCCATCTCTACCTTTCTTCTAATTTTTACAGTATTATGGGCTTCTCAAAGGAGCTGGGTCTTTCCATAATATGTCCAAAGAATGGTTGTAATTGGAGCTTGATCATGTGTTCCTGGAGTGAGAACTCTGAGTGATTTGTACTATGATCCATTTGTTTGTTTTCTTGGCTATTCTCAGGAATCTTCTCCAGCATCAAACCTCAAAAGCATCAATACACTTTTTATCCTACTTCTCTTTTTATCCTACTTCTTCAAAGTCCAACCTTTGCTTCTATAAAGTGTCACAGGGAATAATACCGCCTGCACAATTCTGATTCTTGTAGGTATAGACATGGCACAACATGGAATATTTTTTTCCAAGACCTTCATTATGTTTCTACACAAACTGTAGCATATTTCTTGAATGTTGGTTCTTTTATGATTGATAGATGAAATCTTGTGGGATTCCCATTTTTCTAAGCAAATTCCACAGCTTGACACAATCAACACAATTGAAGGTCTTTCTGCAATCAATGAAACACATACTGGCTTCTTTCTGATATTTTTTGACTAGGGGTCAGCAACAATGTGTCTTATTCCTCAGCCTTTTCTAAAATCAGCTTGAACATCTGGCATCCCCCTTTCCATACAGGACTCTGTTCTGTGTTTGGAAGATATTATTTTCTTGGAAATTTGAAGTAACAGATATTGTACAAATATTTGCCCTGTTTCTTTGGTATTCATATCCTGTATAGAATGACATTGACCTCTTCCATCTGTTGGCTCTTGTGTCATCCTCTAGATCTGCTGGCAAAACTCCAGAATTTTACATTCTGTTTATTTTGGAAAGCATTATTATATACCTTTTATATATTTTGATGTTTTTTTGTATCCAGTTACTAGATTCTTTATTCCAGTTTATTATACCTTTTGCCCATTTCTAAAAATAAAAATCAAAAGAAATATTCAGAGGTTTGTTGTGGAATAAAATGGAACTTTCTTTCATCTCAATTGCTTTTATTTTACTTATATATGATATAGTCCTAGCCCTTTAGAAATTTATATACATTGTCCCTTAATTGTAACTATAAGACATATATATTTAATTAAAACAGAACAATCTATTAAGATGTATTTATTTATTTATCATTGTAAAAAGCATTACTATATGTTCCTTAATAATATAACTCACATTATTCAGCATGCTCATTATGTGCACTATTTTGACCAACTGCGTATTTATGACCTTAAGTAACCCCCCTGAATGGACAAAGAATGTAGAGTAAGTGCAATATTATTCTTAACTGCATGTTTGAATGTGTTTTTGTGGGATGTAGAAGACCTAATAGAATAAACTCATATGCATGCTCATATACAACATACCGTACAATAGCATAGCTGTGATCTAGTGAACTTTAATAAGCAAAAATATGCATGCCTCCAACTGATTGATCATTTGCCATTCCAAAACCTCCCTGTTAACACTTCACAAACTCTTCCCACAATGTATTCTTTAGCCTCACAAGATGGTGTAGGGTAAGGAGTTCAGAAAATAGGCTAGGCTGATTGGATTGGCAATATTTTCATGTTCAAAAACAGTACGCTTGTGGGTATCAGTGAAGAAAAGGCTACCACCTTTATAGCCATGTAGCTTCTTGTGTAAAGTTTGAGTGGAGCCAAGTCTCTTGTTATACTGTAAATCTTTGCATGCAGGAAAATACAGCAAGGCTTCTCGTGTTCTTGCGGCTGCATGCAATGCACAGGATCATCTCCGGATAGCATATAATATGGTTTCTTCCCACATATGTGTTACCTTAATGTCTGGGAAGTAGCAAGTAAAGCATGGGCTTTTTTTTTCTATGGGTGCTTTCGATTTCTTCAATAATATGGGAAGGAGTCCCCATATTACCCACCGGGGTGGGGGAGGGCTTGCAAGATCTAGGGTGGCAATTCTGACTTATTTGAGTTTTTAAAAACCATTTGCATTAAGAATGAATATGTTGTTTTGTTTTTACCAGATATACATTCACAGGAATATATACCTTTGAATCCCTTATAAAAATATTCGCAAGGGGCTTTTGTATAGATGGTTTCACCTTCCTCCGAGATCCCTGGAACTGGCTTGATTTCACTGTCATTACATTTGCGTAAGTTTTCCATTCCTTTTTCTCCCACCCTCTTTTTATTGACATATATTGATGTATATCAGTGTATGTACTCCAACATGATATACAGGAGCATAGAGTCTATTGTAATTAAAATGTGCTTTAATCAATCAAGGATCAAGATAATTTTATGACCAATACATTTTCAATACTATTAGTAAATCCAGCTCTTGAACTAATTTATTTTTGCTGACGAAAATAAACAGAGCAGACAATATATTCTTTTGTCATCATTGTTATTTGTAATTACAGTATATACACAATAAATTAAGATAGCCTCATTTGCTATTTTTTTCTTGCTTGCTTGATTTGAGGACAATAATAGTATTCTTCTTTTGTTTGTGAAACCATATAAGTGCATTCATACAGTAAAGTAACTAGTACAGCAACTAGTAATGTAGAACACATGCGTACATTAATAGAGTAGCTGTCCAAGAAGCTCTTTCAGAAACTGTATATTTCGTCTTTCTAACAGAAAAATATTTTTTTTCCAAGCACCCAAGATTATGAATTAAGTTTCTTGATGTAAAAATTGTTGACCCCCCTCCCCCTCTTCTCTGCCAAGGGACACAATCCCTTGCTTTTTCTTAAAATGTTCAAACTTGACATGGATTGAACTTAATTCTGATACATTGACTCAGCCTTCCATCCTTCCAAGGTGGGTAAAATGAGAACCCAAATTGTTGGGGGCAATATGCTGACTCTGTAAACCGCTTAGAGAGGGCTGTAAAAGCACTGTGAAGCGGTATA
>JANHJO010002299.1:112887-125110 GCA_032468235.1 Pseudoxyrhopus heterurus | reverse complement strand
AATGTTCATAGTCATGAAAATAAAGAAAACTCTTTGAATGAGAAGGTGTGTCCACACTTTTGGTCTGTACTGTATATGTTTGCCTTCTTGAGCTACTTATGAAGTAATAAAGGCGAGGTAAAAATAAAATAAATAAAAATAAACAAATAAGCAGCATAGCATACATGGAATAGAAACTGAGTGTATGCTTTTCGGGCCACCAAATAAACAAAGGGGAAAACAGCTTGGCAGAACTGATGGAAAGAAGTTCCAACAAATAAATAAATAAAAACCATGGCCTCCGTGCATCATGAATTAAGACATCGCTCGGACCGCAAAGATGGAGGCACAAAGGATGCCAACAACACAAACGAAATTTTAAATGCAGAAATCAAAGACCCCTTTGGAAGACACACAACGTGAAGCAGTAAAGTGACTTTTTCCAGATAAAGTTTCAAGCCAGGAGGACCTGATCCAAGGTTACAAAGCCGGAAAGGCTTAGATAATTTCGCTTCAATCCAAAACTGCAAAAAGAGAGAAGCCCTCACAGTGGAGAGAGAACAGCTCAAATGATTTCCCATGAACATCAACAGGCGCAAAGGAAGTCTTGATCTCGACCGCTATTTTTCTCATTCCATGAATAACGGAGAGAAGCAGCACTGCGGATTTTCTAGGTTCGTGTCCATTTAGTTAGGGTGGCGTTTTTTATTTATTTATTTTTTGGTCGGAGTTCATGGTGTCAGCAGTGCAGTAGTTGGAAAGGCTGCCTCCATCCATTAAGAGTCCTTCCCTTTTCTCTTTGACTTCCTGGGAAAATTCCATGCGGCATGAACAGGCTGTGCTGTCAAGAGAGCAGTGACCCCACTGATGGAACAATTGTCCGACACTGTATTTCGATGTTATTAATCTGTTCCTTTCATGCTTCAACGTGCAAGATGAATAAGAGAACCCCAGTATCAGTTCAGCAGGGGAGAAGGGGGAGAACCGGCCGGCCTTTGGGACAATCTACTTTGAAAGTGACACGGTGGAAGGACAGAAATGCAGCTGGTATTGGGATGAAGGCTCCCCAAATTCCTTTGGATTCCACACTAGGCACTGCAAAGACCGGGGAGGCTCGGGGAGGAAAGGAGAGTCTTGCCAAGCTGTAAGCTTCAAAATAAGCAACGCAGCGGACAATATGAGAGTGTGGTTTCTACTGAAACCATTTACACCCTGCGAAGAAACTATTAAGGTAGAGCTTGAGAGCGGCATTAACCTGGAGCAGTTAATTGAGGTGCCATTAAAATTATCCTAGCCCTGTAAGTCTCAGATGGGATCCACCGGTGTTTGCCATCCAAACACTGTCTCCTAAAGCAAAGCTGGCTGAGGAACTCTGGGAGTTGAAGTCCACAAATCTTAAAGTTGCCAAGGTTGGAGACCCCTGTCCTAAAGGAGAACTGCACTTTGGGCATTCGGCAAGCAGGTCCAGTTGAAGACCATTTGCAGCACCCCACAATCATGCGTCCATATTTTACAATTCAAAGAACTACTTAAAACTGTCACAAGGGACCAGATACACGTAGTCCTTGACTTACAGCCATCCGTTTAGTGACCGTTCAAAGTTACAACGGCACTGAAGAAAGTTGACTTATGACCGTTTTTAATACGTGCAACCATTACAGCATCTCTGTAAGGAGCTGTGGTGGCTCAAGTGGTTAGAACACAGTACTGCAGATCAGCAGTTTGGTTGATCGAATCCCACCAACTCCAAGGTTGACTCAGCCTTCCATCCTTCTGAGGTCGGTAAAATGAGGACCCAGATTGTTGGGGGCAATATACTGACATTGTAAACCGCTTAGAGAGGGTTGCAAGCCCTGATAGGCGGTATATAAATACAGTGCTATTGCTATTGCTATTGTCATGACTTTGTTTGACTCGGGAGTTTTTCAAAAGTTGCTTGTAAATGTTGTATAGTTCCCTATCTAGAAGCTCTAGCAAGCTTTTGGGGATCTTCCATAATGCCAGTTCTATTCTCTAGGCCTTGCTTTCCGCATGAATCCCAATACTAGCCATCGCCAGTTCCCAGTATGCCGTATTTGGAATTCTCATATTCATCTTTCTTGTCTTCCTAGATACAAAACCAATACTTTGGTTTTTCTAGATTGATCTGAACTTTTCTACTTGTTTTCTAAATAATCTATCTCTAAATCATCTTGTCAGCTTCTGTTTCTTGCCTACACAAGTTGATTTGAGCAGCTTATCTGCATCTATTCTTACTTAGATTCATCCATACTGTAAAATTCATTGGACATTGATTGCTCTCCAAGAACAACAGTAATAATATTTGATCCCCTTTAATAAACAATCTCAGATGGCACTTAATATTCCTGCATCCTATTTTCCCATACCAACTCTGTGAAATAATTTGGGCTGAGAGAGACTGACTAGCCCAAAATCACCCAGCCAACTTTCAAGCTTAAGGAGGGCCCTGGTTCCTGATCTCCTGGTTTCTAGGCCACCTCCTTAACCAATACACCAAACTGAGACTCAATTCAATCATATTGAATTATGTTCATTGTTTCAGTTTAAAAAAAAAAGTTTAATGGTGTTGCATTGCCAGCTAGATGCCCAATGTGCCTCTTTTCTCATCCAGACTTAATACTTATAAGGCCTATGCTTATATATAATTTAACATGGAACAATGTCCAATGCCTTGCCTTATCTTTTCTGTTTCAAAGAGAGGCATTGCATGTGGTATAGCAGAGACATAAAAAATTGGGATAACAATATGCATTAACGATGTACTATTATAGGGCACTTCATAGCTTCTTTCATCTGTTTGGCCAATTGTAATAAGAACCCCTATCAAAATACTCCTAAGATTCTGTTACAATAACAGCCCCAATTTGCCTCTAGCAAGGGTCAGACACTTGTGGCCCAGCAGTTGATGCTGAATTGATCAGTGGTTGGAGATGTTAGGCAGTGGTGGGATTCAACCAGTTCACATCAGTTCAGGTGAACCGGTTGTTAAATTACACACACACACACCCGCTATCAAAGTGGATCCTGGGCGCTGCGCTACGCTGCAATAGAGAAACAGGCAATGGAGCAGCCGGCACAAGGGAAGGAGAAGGCCTCTTTCCCTCTTTCTTCTCCCTGCTCCTCCTCCTCCCCTTGTGCCAGCCGCTCCATTGCCTGCTTCTCCATTGCAGCATAGCATAACGCCCGGGATCCATTTTGATAGTGGGGATGGTGGTGTAATTTAACAACTGGTTCATCCAGGGTCAGGTTGGCTGTTGCGGGAGGCTCATCCCACATGTGCGGCGGAGCTGGAGGATGGGGATGAGCCATGCCTCCCACCACAGCCAACCTGACCCTGAGTGAACTGGTTGTTAAATTATTTGAATCCCACCACTAATGTTAGGCGTTCCACAATCTAAGGTCATGTGTTCAACCATCTCTTCTCAATGGTAGAAGTAAAGAAGTTCTGCTGCATAAAGATTTCTGATGATGAGCGTTTGTCCATAACTGCTTAGGCCTGTTCAGAATAACAGAATAACAGAGTTGGAAGGGACCTTGGAGGCCTTCTAGTTCAACTCCATGTTCAGGTAGGAAACCCTATACCATTTCAGGCAAATGGTTGTCCAATCTCTTCTTAAAAACTTCCAGTGTTAGAGCATCCACAACTTCTGGAGATAAGTTGTTCAAGCTAATGCACTTTGGTCCCATCCTTGAGGCAGAGGAAAGTATTCTGACACAAAATTACCGACCTCATACCCTACCTTTACTCTGCTGTGGCATTAGGACTCGTCAGTCCTACACACTATAATGTGGGAAGTTGTAGAGCAACAACTGGCAGAATCCCCACTATCTTTCCCATTTTCCACTCAATATCATCTTAGCAACAGCAACAGTAATAGTTAATATGAATGATGGGAACCCACAAGTATAATTCTTCACTGGATTAATAAATGTTTTTAAATACTTTAGTTCTGTTTAATAATGGGAATGTCAACTTCCTAGAACACCTGAATTTGGACTCACATGAGGCTAGTGTTCCTGGTCATTTACCTCTGTGTCCCCAAAAGGAAAAAAAAAACACTGTGCAAGAAAGGTAAACCAAAGCACAAATGGCCATGAAGGCTCAGAGCTTCAGAGAGGATGACCCACACCAGACCTACTGAGTCAATTATCATTATCTTCTGAAAGTTCCTTCCCCATGAACTATAGAAAGGCCTCATGAGTTGTTTTATGTTATGGTGGTTTTAATCTTGTGGTACTGCTCTGATGTAGACTTAAAGCTGGTCTTGGGCTGCTTCCGGATGCAAGATAAAAGTTGTCTTTCAACCTAAAAGAAAATACTGCCATAGGTTGTGGGGTGGGGGGGGGTTTCTCCTCTTTCCCTATGAACTCTTTTATTCTCCTTTCCCCTAAATATTTTCCCATATCAGCCTCTAAATAAAATCTTTAATAATAACTATTGTAACATGCTGGTTACTGAGCACATTTATTACTCAACAAATTGTAAAAAAATAAATAAACTGAAGTTTGAACATGTGTTACATTTTTTTACCTGGTTAAAATTGTGTAGCATTTTCATTATAAAAATAAATTACTCCCAATGTTTATTTTTAGGTTGTAATATGTTATAAATGCATTTATATTTAAGACCTGTACACAAGAATATGATTATAACCAATTTTCATCTCATGCCATTACTTTGGAGGTCAAGACATCTTTATGACAGAAGAACAGAAAAAGTACTACAATGCAATGAAAAAGTTGGGGTCTAAAAAGCCTCAGAAACCTATACCTAGGCCAGGGGTAAGTAATATGATCCAGTCTACTCAAAACCAAAAAGTAATTTTAAATTAAATTAATGGATAGAGAAACAAGAGGAAAGAGGGCTATTTAGTTTGTTTGCTTTTTAATTCTCATACTGTTGTACAAGTAGTCCTTGAGTTACGACAATTGAGCCCAAAATTTCTGTTAAGTGAAATATTTGTTAAGTGAGCCCCATTTTGTGACCTTTCTTGCCACAGTTGTTAATTGAATCACTGAAATTGTTAAGTTAGTAACATGGTTGTTAAGTGAATCTGGTTCCCCCATTGACTTTGCTTGTGAGAAGGTCACACAAATGATGATCACATGACCCGGGGACACTACAACCATCATAAATCTGAATCAGTTGCCAAGCATCTGATTTTTGAGCATGTGACCATGGGAATGCTGCAACGAACTTAAGTGTGAAAAACAGTCATAAGTCACTTTTTCAGTGCTGTTGTAATCTCAAACGGTCACTAAACAAACTGTTATAAGTCGAGGACTACCTGTATTATTAGCTCCTTAGTTCAATTAAATTCTACTTAAGCAAATGTGTCCACCATAGTGTCCATTAAATATTATTTCTTCTTCTATACTTCAGAACAAATATCAAGGCATGGTGTTTGATTTTGTGACCCAACAAGTATTTGACATCACTATTATGATTCTTATCTGCCTTAACATGATCACCATGATGGTAGAAACAGATGATCAAAGTAAACAAACAGAAGATATTCTCTCCCGCATTAATTTTATATTTATTATCCTTTTCTCTGGAGAATGTGTCCTCAAACTAATTTCCCTACGCTATTATTATTTCACTATTGGATGGAACATTTTTGACTTTGTGGTTGTCATCCTTTCCATTGTAGGTAAGAACTGTTATAACAATTTAAATCTTCTCACATTTAGGTTTTATTATTATTATTCAATTTCTGATGCATGAATTCCCTACATAAATTATTCTTGTGGAACATACGTATGTATATATACCTGTTATTTGGGTACTGTATTTTTTTGTATATTTGTAGTAAAAAGTTCATCATGATACCTTTGGCAATGTAATCTTAATCCAGGATGCAGATTCCAGACAGGTTATTAGATCTCAAATTATCAGATATCCTTCACTCTTTTTCCTCAATATGCTTTACCAACTAGCTGCCAACCTACCTAAATCTGGCAGCACATTAACGGGGTCAAAAATTGCAATCTCAGAATACAAATTCCCCAACCGCTTTCTTCAAGAAGTGTTTGTTTATCCGACCATTAATCAAACTCAAAAGGTAAAATGCAGAGATTCAGGAACACAACACTGGGATAAGATAATTTTTATAGATAATAGAAGGAGACATAATAGAACTGACTGTATCCCAGGTTCAAATCTTACGTCTTTTTCCCTCCTATGTGTCCAAATGGACTGAAAGCAGTTCATTTCTCAGTGAGAGAAATGGTTGACAGATCTCCATAATTCCTGTAATGGATCTATTTGCCTCCAGTTCTTTCCGTCTAATCTTTATCCTTTTAATTCTTATATTACTATTCCATGAGGCCTTCCAAGCCAATTCAGAGTGTTGTGAGGCCTAAACTTTACTTCAAAAATTATGATTAAATCATAGTAGGAAGACCCTTCACATTGGCAAAATGCTAATATTTTGTTCCCACTACACATAAAGAATTTTGACATTAGCTAACCTGATAGTCTTAACCTTCGGGTCTTTTGAAAGAGAGATTCAGTGGTACATCTGTATAAATTCATCTGCCTTGGAAGAAATTAAATCACTAAAAGCCTTGGTTGCCCCTTTTATTTAAATTGCAACAAAGATTTAACCATGTAGCAATGAAAACAGATGCCTGCCTTATTCTTTTTCTCTTGCAAGACACTTCATAGATAATAGTCATAGCCAAATTCTGTTCAATCATCATTGCTGTTCATCGTGAGATAATTAATTTTCCCTGCTTACAGTCTCATGTTCCATGAGGGCTGAATTTTATTATATATATAATACCGTGCACACACACACACACACACACACACACAAATATATATATTTATCACAAGCATTTCTTACACTTTTTGGGAGAGGTTACAAGGCTCAAATTAAAATGCATTGAGATCTTCTAAATGATTAATAGAGGTTAATAAAATAGTTTAGACCAGTTTATATGAGCAATATAAAAACAAAAGAATTGATTTGTCAATAAAAATATTGACAAATCTAAGTACTTAAAGCTAATTAACTAAATTATAAAATGCCTTTGTAAATAAAATGTTAACATTAATTTATTTAACTATTGAGTGAATACATTTGTGTGTAGATGAATCACACTTTTTTCTAGTTTTTAAATACATATGAACATCTAGAATTTTCATGTATATGTTAAATAATGTAGCATAAAAGACAAGATAGAGCTTGATAATAGCCTGCAGGCCAAATACTATCAGGAGAGCAGAAGTCTACCATTACTTTTGATACTGGATTTAGCCTGTCCTAAGTCAAAGCCTTCTAAACTTCAACCTCAAACGACATAATCTAGATCAGGGCTGTCAAACCCGTGTCCCGCGGGCCGGATGCATCATGCGCTGGCCACGCCCACGCCCAGTTTAGCAAAGGGGGAAAAAGTCCTGATACATCACGTGACGCCGCCGTGACGACATAAGCTTGACATCCCTGATCTAGAAGAATGCCATGGTCAATAGTCTCAAATATCCCTGAGATTATCCAAGACTAAGGGGCACAACTACTTGTCCATTCTTCCACCAGGGCAGTTATCAAGGCTTTCTTCTATCCCCAAATCAAACTGGGAACCAATTGTTTGTAAATTTAATTTAAGGCAGCTTCTGCAAAGACTTTCCAATAAGAGAAGATAAGGTTTGATGCGGATAAGCAATGTCCCTGATTCTTTTGTTTAATTTTTAACAGGTATGTTTTTGGCAGAGATCATTGAGAAATATTTTGTGTCCCCCACCTTGTTCCGAGTAATTCGACTCGCCCGAATAGGTCGAATCCTACGTCTAATCAAGGGGGCAAAGGGGATTCGCACTCTGCTTTTTGCCTTGATGATGTCTCTCCCTGCCTTGTTTAACATCGGTCTCCTCCTCTTCCTGGTCATGTTCATCTATGCCATATTTGGAATGTCCAACTTTGCCTACGTGAAGAGAGAAGTTGGCATTGATGACATGTTCAACTTTGAAACTTTTGGCAACAGCATGATCTGCCTCTTTATGATCACCACCTCTGCTGGCTGGGATGGCTTGCTAGCGCCCATCCTGAATAGCAGTCCTCCAGACTGTGACCCTAAAAAAGACCACCCAGGAAGTCCCGTCAAAGGAGACTGTGGCAATCCTTCGGTTGGGATTTTCTTCTTTGTCAGCTACATAATCATCTCATTTTTAGTTGTAGTCAACATGTACATTGCTGTCATTTTGGAGAACTTTGGTGTGGCAACTGAAGAAAGTGCTGAGCCTTTGAGCGAGGATGACTTCGAGATGTTTTATGAGGTCTGGGAAAAGTTTGACCCAGATGCTACACAGTTTATGGAATTCGAAAAACTTTCAGAGTTTGCAGCTGCTCTGGAGCCTCCTCTTCACTTACCTAAACCAAACAAGGTTCAACTTATTGCAATGGACCTGCCCATGGTAAGTGGTGACAGAATTCACTGCCTCGATATATTGTTTGCTTTCACCAAACGTGTTCTGGGGGAAAGCGGAGAGATGGACGCTCTCCGCGTTCAGATGGAAGACCGCTTTATGCAGTCAAACCCATCCAAAGCCTCCTATGAGCCCATCACGACGACCTTAAAAAGGAAACAAGAAGAGCTGTCAGCTGTCATTATCCAACGGGCTTACAGGCGTTATCGTCTGGCACAAACAATCAAGCAAGCTTCATTTTTAAATAACAAAAACAAAATCGAAGGAGGGGCTAGCCAACGTATTAAAGACGAATTCCTCGTTGACAAGATGAATGAAAACTCTTACACCGAAAAGACAGACATGACCATGTCAACAGCTATCTGTCCACCATCCTATGACCGTGTAACCAAGCCAGTGGAAGAAAAACATGAAAAAGAAGGCAAAGATGTACAAAAGAAAAAATAAAAATCTATGTGATTGGGTGACCAATTGTTTACAGCCTGTGTGAGTAATGTAGTTGTGTCAACAGAACTCCTAAGTGGTCTCTGCCAAACAGACAGTTTTTACAAATGTACTGTATTCCTAAGGTCAGTGCCTCTAACAAGACAGCAATCCCTTATCAAAACACAAGTGTAAAATGTAGAAAGAATGACAGGAGGTTACTGTTTTCATTACCAGCTGATACTGCTGAAGAGGAAAGAAAAATGGCTAATTAGACTGTAGGGACCAGTAAAAGGAGTTGAGGGGAAAAAAATTAACTTTTCTTTGGTGTGTGAGTGTATGAATGTGTGTGTGTGTGTGTGTGTTAAGCATACAACTCTTAGTACAGTCAGTGTATCTACTGTTTGCATTTCAACTGCCATATTTGTCATCTTTTTACAAAATCTGGGTTGGTGTATTCACCCCTTTCTTTGTTTCTATTCACACATTGTGACTATTTTTGTAAATGGGGTTTATGTTGGGGAAGGGGGTAAGTAGTAAATTACCAGTATGAGGCCCAGGTGTTCTATGTTATGACTCTCTTATATGCACACCAAAATGATTTGCATGGAGGCATGCTGCACTTCTCAATCACGCATGGGGGAAAAAGCATTTGGTTAGGAAGAGCAACAGGTTTTCAACAACTCTGTTAACCCTGAAGGAATGTTCCATGTTGAGGTGCTTAACCAACGATAAATCAAATGGATTATTTCTGCACAGACAATTAAATCTCACAAGAACTGGAGTCGGAAATTACTAGTTTTATGTCCTGGTTGTTTGTCTTATCTTGTGTGGTGTCACTTACATCAGTGTGACCTCCAATGATCCTCTCTTCCCCACCAGTCCCGAACAGACCCCCCAACTCCATTATAATACGTTTATTTTTATTTTTTCTCCTGCAATATTGTTTAGCCATCTTCAGCTCTCAGCAGGGTTGCCAACATGTGTGTCTAATGAAGAGCCCTCTGTTGTGTAAATAGTCCTTTACTTGTGGTGCACGTTTGAGCAAATGAATAATGATCCGAGCACATTATGTATGTACCACAATAAGTTTAGTGTGCAAGCTTTCAGCAGGTAAAACGATGTATTCTGTACCATTATAGGTAGTTTGGATTCAATCAATGCATGTTTATATTGCCTACGCTTCTCTTCTTTAGACTGGCCAGAATTTTAAATAAAGGGAGCCGAATGTCAGAGGTAAAGCGGAAAAAAAAAAAAGAGTTCAACAAGACCTCATCCCCTCCTATCATTAAGCAATATTGGAGAAATCTTTTTCTTTTGTTTGACATTTTAACATTTTAAGTAAACAAATCCGATGTATAGCCAAACTGTACAGAGTATACTGCAAATGCCTAAACCTGTTGAAAATAATGTGGGTAGAATTTTATAAGGAAATATAAATATTGTAAAGATCAAGTTGTGTTATTTTTGAGCATTATGTACATAAAATAAGAAAGAATTTTATCTTCAGGTTGATGTTGCAGCCTTTTAAGTTAGATTCTTTCCATAGCACTTTTTCATGAAAGAATATCAGAAAACAAGAAATGAAGAAGAGACGGGTAATTGTAGCTTTCTGCTTTTTAAATTGTACTTGCTAATATTTTCAAGATGCAATAATTCAATGATTTGTGAAAGAAATATCCCAATTTTGCTAGCTTCCAAACAGCTATTCTTTGCTGTAAGAAAAGGATATAAGATTTGGTTTAATATTTTTAGCTGTGCCTGCATCAGAAAATGTAGCAATTTTTTTTCTCAGAAACACAATGTTTTTCCTGGAATTATTTAATGCTAACTGTGTATATTTATTTGATTCCATGCTTTAGAAACATTGCTAATATATCGGTATTTTTTCACAGAAAAGAATAGCAAAATTATATAACCAAATACATCCAGAAATTTTTTGTTTCTTATATATGTTAAATATAGATGCTTTCTTTTAATAAACTATCAACTTATTGTATTGTTGAATTGCATGCAGGAAATGCTACTAATATTCCCAACAATGTTATACATAATTACCAATGTGCAAAAATAATAAAGATTACTTTTTTATTGTAATTCCCTTGGTTATTTTTCATCTCTAAAATAAAAATGAAATTCAATCTGTGATAAATAAGAATGTAACTAAAATATTAATAAACATGCTTACGTGGAACAAAGTTCCACCGATATTAGAAAGTTTGCTATGAAAGAGAATACAGAAATTGCATGGCAGCGTTTGGTGTCATGTATGTGGTTCCCTGAATCCAACACTAGAGATGAAGATTGATGTATTCAATTTTCATAGATCGTGATCATCATTTCAAGCATGAAACAATCCCAGACCATCACTTACTTGCTCCAAGATGGAAAGCTGTATCACCACTGACCATCCCTGTGGTCCTTCATTTGTGCCTATCCAGGAGACTTCTGGGCATCCCCTAAACTCTTTGCCCCACCTAACCTTTAAGTTTTAAAAGTTCTTTTAAATGAAAAGCTGATACCAAAAAACATGGAAGGGGTGCTTGCATTTGTGCACAATTTAGAAGTAATTCTACTTTCTTCCCCAGGAACAAGTAAATCCAGACAACAATTAAAGCATATGGTGTAGTGAGAATGGTCACTACATTATCTTCTGAAAATGTGTATCCGTGAACATCATGAGCAGTGATTTTGGGCCATCAATCCCCAAAATAGAAAGATTATATCAACTAAAGTATGGATCCTGCACTTTTGGGAATTGGGACTTAATGTGTCAAAATGTATTAGAACAAATGTATCAGTGCAATTATATCTGAGACTAATGAATTAGATTAATTAAATGTCTTTCTTGCCATCATGTATTTTCTACCTGTTCCATTGAATTATCTCTGTTTTTGTGATTGGCCACATTTAGTTAAATACGTAATAGAAATATGTAATTCATGTGCAATATATAAAAGTGATTTTTAGAAAAATGGTAATTGCAATTAGAAAAACAAGGGCTTTTCCTTCTAGCCCAGGGGTGTCAAACTCCCATCATCACAGTGTTGTCATGTGACATATCAGAACTATTCCCCCTTTCGCTAAACCAGGCATGGGCGTGGCCAACATGTGACACATCCGGCCCGCGGGCCGGGACTTTAACAGCCCTATCCTAGCCAGAGACTCCTGGAAATTCAATGTATGTGTTGGAAGCTAGTTCATTTTATTTGCTGAAGTATCAACAGCTACTTTAATAGCAATAGCAATTAGCACTTAGACTTATATAGCGCTTCACAGTGCTTTACAGCCTTCTCTAAGCGGTTTACAGAGTCAGCCTATTGCCCCCAACAATCTGGGTCCTCATTTTACCCACCTCGGAAGGATGGA
>JANHJO010002299.1:5033-18130 GCA_032468235.1 Pseudoxyrhopus heterurus | reverse complement strand
GGTCTCCAACCTTAGCAACTTTAAGACTTGTGGACTACAACTCCCAGAGATCCTCAGCCAGTATCTCTGGGAGTTGAAGTCCACAAGTTTTAAAGTTGCCAAGGTTGGAGACCCCTGCTTTAGAGAAAAAGCTGAAAACACTTGATTAAACCTACATGCAGAGAATGCTGGAGGGAAAAGATTTGTTTTTTCAGAAAGAACTGCAAAAACAACAACAACAACAAATAGAATGTTCAGTTTTAACCTCTTAAATTAAATCCACTGACCTTCTTTTCCAATCCTATGGTTTTCTTTGCCTGCTCAGAGCCAGGTAAATAGCTTTCACTGCAGGAGATGAAACATGGAAGGAGGAGGATTCAACTTGGACGTCTTTCTTGTTGCTGCTTTCCCCCCCCCCCATTAGAGCTATACAGGATCTACCTGCATGTCCTCACTTAAGACCCAAAGGTTGTTGATGATAACGATAATAGCAGTTTACAAGAAATGAGGCCGAAATTGTATTCTTCTGGCAAGGCTAATACACAATTTTAAAAACTAGATAGTGCCAAAATAACCTCTAGCAGGAACATGAAGGTATATTCTTGTCGAGGAAACCTACGGAGAAGCATGGTGAACAAGCCATCCCTGAGAGAGCAGAGGCAACTGTGGAAAAGACTGAAAAACTGGTGAGTACACTGGTTCTATTGAACTTCTCCAGACAAGGAGAGGAGGGGAGATTACCCACATGTGCTCCGGATGGTTGCTCCTCATGAGGAGGCTACAGGACAGTTGTCTTCTATGGGTTTGAGTGTCAGGAAATGAAGGGAACAGCCATCAATCTCACAACTGGCAGAGCCTTTTAAAAGATATTGGGTTCACTAAACTTTTGGAAATTGCCTTATTACCTTAAGACTATTAGAGCTTCAGAACAACAAGATTGAAAAGCCACCTGGTGAGTTTATCTTCATTCCTGAACAAAAGAAAAATTAACTACAAGCTTAAGAATATGAAGAGCTAGAAATAAATGGCCAAAAACGAAACAGGATTTTGACCCAAGAAAGGTATAAATGAGTTAAGGATCCAGATGAATTTAGAATATTAAAACTTTTACTAAAAGTTTTGGAAATAATTATATAAATAATAGACTTTCATGGGAAGAAAATATTTTGGCTATCCTACATCATATGAGATTTTGAGATGATTTTATGATGTCAAAAATAGGAAATCTGAGAGGACTACAGATTCCAGGCAGAAAACCAAAGGAGGGGTGTGTGCAACCTTCCATTTTGTTTTTGGTTAGCAAGGGGATTTACAAAATGACATAAAACACTGAGATTGGTTAACCCTCCATGAGACTTTTGAACAATGGGGACAGAAATTAGCAGCTACAATATCAGCAATGATATCTGATTCTATGACTATACTATGTTCAAAAGATATTAATGAAGAAATGATGGATTGGAACAAATTTTCTCTGATGTAGAAATATCAGAGCCAGAAATATTAGATAATTTTAGAAGTGTGGATTATGAGACAGAAAAGGTAGCTAAAGCAGAAACACAAAACATGAGCCAAGAAAGTAGTCCAGATAAGGAGCTCTTACTGGATATATGAATTTCATTGTTTGTGTATACTGTATGTATGTATGTATGTATGTATGTATGTATGTATATATATATATATATATATATATATACACAATGACAATAAATTTATTATTATATATGAAAGAACCATATTAAAGCTTTGAAAATTAAAGTAGAAATACAGTTAAGAAAGCAAGAGAACAATCTTGATAATGACTTTTTATTGGATTTACAAAATGTTTGTTAAAGTCTTCAAGAAAACGTTTGGATGGAGAAAAATGGAATGAAATCAAATCCTATGTCAACATCTGAATGAATTAAAAATCAAGATTGCTAGAAGCAAAAGGAAGGAATATAAAGTTGATTTGTTTGACCAAGGTTAAAATGAGACATTTTTATAAAGCTCTGCTAACCTTTTACAGACTTTTTGCTGACACTGACTGAAAAAATGATTTGTGATTTGCATATGGAAGCATTATGGAAAGAAGAGAATTTGTAATTTTATAGGGGTGAAGATTGTTTACGATTGTTTATGCTTGTGATGAAGATGGGAAGTCATTTCTTTAATTTCTTTTTCTTTTTTTGCACTTTTTATTCTATCTCCCACTTTGTGAGTTCAGTTTCTATTTGCTTTCACTATTGTAATTAAAATTTTCCATACATTTATTTTATTCAATTATTATCTGATACCAGCCTTGTGCTATATATAAAGCCTTATGAATATATAAAAAGAAAACAAAAAACAGATTCTCTTAAGCCATGCTTGACTCTTGGTAATTACATGGGCACCTCCAGCAATTTACTTGACAACAAATTAAAAAGCTTTTGCCGCTTTCTTCTTCATTTGTCTTATTTCCACAGATGGAAATGTAACTTTGGGACTGCTTAAAAAGATCTTAGAAAAAATGTAAATATTCGCTCAAAGATGACTGCAGGAACAAACGCTTTTGTCAAAAGCCCCTTGTGGACACATCTGTATTTGGCACCTTGTACCTTCCTGCTTGATATTTATTTATATTTTAACCCTGGTGGCATAGTGGTTAGACTGCAGTACTGCAGGCCAACTCTGCCCTCTGTCAGGAGTTTGATCCTAATCAGCTCAAGGTTGACTCAGCCTTCCATCCTTTCGAGGTCAGTAAAATGAAGATACTTATTGTTGGGGGCAATATGCTGACTCTGTAAACCGCTCAGAGAGTGCTTGTAAAGCGCTATGGGATGGCATATAAGTCTAAGTGCTATTGCTATATTCATCTTTATCATTTTTATGAATAATTCAAGGCAGTGAACATATCCAATGCACCTTCCTCTTCTTATTTTCCCAACAACAACACTTTGAGGTGGTTTGGGCCAAGAGAAAGTCACCCATTTGGCTTTCATGCCTAAGGCAGAACTTGAACTCATAGTCTCCTGCTTTCTAGCCCGGGGCCTTAACCACTAGACCAAACTGGCTCTATATTACATTATAACCTCAAGGGCAACCTTCCTCAATCTAGCACTCTCTAGACCAGGGGTGTCAAACTGGCGGCCCTTGTCTCAGATGCATCATGCGCAGGCCGTGCCCAACCAGCTCTGTTAAGGGGAAAAACATCGCAATACGTCATGTGATACCGTGACACCGTGAGTTTGACATCCGTGCTCTAGGCTGAGTAGATTACTTATTTTTTCCCCACACAGTGCAGTCCAATCTGAAAAATGGGAACTTTTTTAGGCTGGACGTTTAAGAATATATGCCAAGCAACTCACAAAAGTAACTGCCATGGGTGGGTGGGACTGTCTAGACACGTGAAACCTATTTATCAAAAAGCAAACTTTTCCAGAGAACTCTTACATCATCCAGTTGGGACATCCATGAAACACAAAAGACATTTTTGTGAAAAAAATAAAATAAAAATTAGGTCAGGCCCTGGTGCTTTACTTTCCACTATGCAATCTGGGTATCTATGTATTTATTAATCATTTCATTGTAAGGAAAATAAAAAGACAGTTCAGTAGCCTCACAGTTACCAAGGAAAGTATTTGGGGTACAGTGGATTTGTGTATATCAGGTTGCCTGACTCTGGTTTAATTCTTCATACAGGTAACGGATATGTACTTTGTGAAGCCATATTGTTTAGCTTCATGATATATGGACGTTGGTAGAAATCATGCGAAAAACCACTAGCGAAGTTTATGTACCATCAGACTTTGCCTTAGCACTGTTTAGATTACAAATAAAGTTGTAGTTTCTAGCCACATTATTTATATTCTTTACATCACATTAAGCATCTAACGTTTCCTTCGGAAATTAACAGTGGATAAAGTCACAGCGATGAAATACAGCCAAAATGTGTTTATCCCCATACTAAAAACAGTGGGACTTTCCAAACATGCAGTTTGCTTGTGTGATTCCAGATGAACTGAGTCGGTCTCAGTCACAAAGAACAATTTGTATACGGTTCCTTTTCATTTTGAGGCCTGCTGGTAGATGGATGAATATGAGGAAAATCAAATCCATCTCCAGTTTTCACACTTACACTTCACCCATTTTGTAAATGGGCCTGACGTGGAAGGGTCCTGGGTCCTACTGGATCAGAGTTCAGAAAATATTGATCATTTATTAAGGTAGTAAAGTCATTTGTATTATACGCCTAGGTACTAAAAACAAAGCCACAAAAATAGTATTTATAACTTCTGTAACCAACCTCTGATGTTTTTGTAGATCTTATGCTTGGGGGTAAGCAAAGTTTATCCCAAACTAATCATTAATCCAAGTCACTCTCTTGTACCCTAATCACTGACAAATCTATGCATTTTCTCATTTAAACAAATATAAACAATTGGCAGATGATATGGGGCATGAGAGCTGTGAACTGACTCAACTTTGACTCTTGTCCTGTTGAATCAACATAACAAGATAGTATCAAATAGAGGCGAATATACGTGTCCCAGGATAATGTTGCAGGATCCAATCTGAGACGGTCACCGGGATCACAGATTTCATCTTCCAAGCTTTTGGACTTGTGCTAGAGCCCATCCTAGAAGTTCCTTGAAGATGGGCTCCAGCACGAGTCGGAAGTCAAAACCTCTGGTCCCAGTGACCGGCTCAGATTGGATGGTGCAACAAGGCAGTATCCTTCCTGGTTTTCCAATGACCACTACAATGAGACTTTTCAGAATGTGGGTCATGTCTTACTGAGTGGCCATAAGCAAATCAAAGGGTTATTGATTTTGCAGACCTAAACATAAAGAGGAGAGAGTCACTATTAAAACTTGGGTCCACTCTGACTGGCCTTGCCCGGACAATGTGGAAATGTATCTGGTAGTTTTCTGGCACAATTTTGTAGGGATCTTACCCTGGAGATCCATCTGATACAAAAAAAAATAATACCCACAACAACCTGAGGCTATTTCACTGGTAGGGTGGGAGAAGGCCTGAAGCATGGTCTTGTAGGGCTCCCAAACAGTCTTGCAGTGATCCAGCATTAAGTGTGTGACGAAAACATGCTTTTTGCTGGAACATTTCCAGCTTTTAGTGGTGGTAGTGGCGGTAGGCTTCAACTGGGAGAATTGATTAGACAATAGTACGTTCTAGTATCCTTTATTTTTGAATCATAATCACTTGGGGTCCCATCATGGTATCTAGGTGAGATTTTAACTCGTTAGGACAGGACTTTCCGTTGTCATCCTTCTGACTTGCAAGTCTGATTCCATGAAGTAATTTTACAATGACGTGGAATGAGCAGAGTATAAAGAGGGTTTCCAGCAGCAATGATGTGTTCCAACTAGCCTCTGCCAAGCATCAAGTACCTTATGAAAATTCTTCAGAATTATTGTCAGTATCGAGGCAACTTAGATAGCCGCTGCAAAAATTAAAGCACAATATGCCAAACTGGTACTTTATTCCACCTTCCTTGTTCTATATGGCCAAAGAGAAAGAATAAAAAAAGATTCAAATAAGGGATTTTAGAAGTCAGCAAAACTAGTCCTTTTGGGCATCCAAGTGTCATTTGTTCGTTGCTATGCAGCCAGTGCTGACCAGGCTAGTACATTTAAAAATAATGAGAAAAGATATGATCAAGAAAGTTAAATACGGAAGTAAGCACATGCGGTAAGCACATGCCAGGAATATGGAATACAGCCTAATTTTTGTAGTAAGTGAAGAAATAAAAGAGTTAAGAACCACTAAGGATTAACTCCCCCTATCCATCGAAGTAATCTGGATGTAGCCCGTTTGCTATAAGGAAAATAAAGGATCAACTGGCATGCTTGGTATTGGTGGCTGCTGCTACCAGGAACATTCCTAGAAGTGGGAAACTTCTAGAAATAAAGCTGTGGAGGCTTCTGCCGAGATCAATGTTAAAGTTTGACTAAAGACTGCAGTGAAATAAAAATGTATTTTGATATGGTTGGGATCTTCTTGAGCTAAGCATGCAAAGGAACTTCTTCCACAGTTATTTTTTTTGAACAAAATTACCCAAAGAAGAAATGGAACGTTGTACTTGAAATCACCATTTTCAGAGGACAAGTCTACATTTAAAACTTGCCACTTGAAAGAATGGACACGTACCAGAATAACTGGTTCATTCACTTTTGAATAACTTGAAGGTAGCCTTTTGTGATCCAGGTTACATTCATAAATATTGTTCTTGAAATCTAGAAAATAGCCACAAGTGGATATTTATCATTTGGATCTATTTAGGACAATCAGTTCAGAGAATATCTAACAAAATGAAATTCAATGTAGAGAAAAGTAAAGTCTTAGACAAGAAAAAACAAAAGTACACATATAGACTGGATGAAACCAGGCTTAATAGCAGTAACTGTGAGAAGGATCTTGGAGTCTTAATGGGCAACCAATTAAATACCGGTATGAGCCAACAGTGCGGCAGCAACCGAAAAAGCCAATGCAATCCTAAATTGCATTAACAGAGGGATACAATCAAGATCAAGTGAGGTACTAATACCATTCTATAAAGCCTTAAAACCACACCTAGAATTCTGCATTATATAGTGTGTTTGGTCAACACACTATAAAAAAGATGTTGAGACTCTAGAAAGAGTGCAGAGAAGAGCAACCAAGATGGTTAGGGGACTGGAGGCTAAATTGTACAATGAACGGTTGCAGGAACTGGGCATGGCTAGTCTAGTGAAAAGAAGGACCAGGAGAGACATGATAGCAGTGTTCCAATATTTGAGGGGCTGCCACAGAGAGGAGGGGATCAACCTATTTTCCAAAGCACCCGTAGGCCAGACAACGAATAATAGATGGAAACTGATCAAGGAGAGATTCAGCCTGGAAATGAGAAATTTTCTGACAGTGAAAACAATCAACCAATGGAACAGAAGTTGTCTTCAGAAGTTGTGGGAGCTTCATCACTGGAAGCTTTCAAGAAGAGACTAGACTGCCATCTGTCAGAAACGGTGTAGGGTCTCTTGCTTGGGCGGGGGGGTTGGACTAAATGATCTACAAGGTCCCTTCCAACTCTGTTAATCTGTAAAGCTTAATGGAGTAGGGTGGTGGGAACACATGAGCTGTAATAGCTCCACAGAGTTCCCATATGCCTACAATACTCCTTAATTCACTACAATGAAGAAACACTTGTGAATTGCATACACTAATGATAGAAAAGCTCTGGAGGAATACGCACTCAAATCTCAAGGCTTTTGCTAAAACAAGAGAGAATAATGGCTGAAATATGCCTACTGATTCCAGTCCACCCTAAATCCTTTCCTATTTGGAGATTATTGTGACTCAAATCACACTCAAAAGAGAAACTCCATCCCTACAGATTCTGGGTGCCTTCTCTTTTTCTTCAGAAATCACGGAATTTCTCTATACCCCCGCGTAATGCCATTCTTTTCCTAATTAATTTATTTGGTTAAAGAAATTCAGAGTACAGTTCTGAGAATTGCTGAAAATTCTTGCATGGTTTCTCCACGGATTATTTAAAAAACAGAAACAGATGCAACGTTTAAGAAGCAACAGTCTGTGGTGTCTTTTAAGATTACTCACAGACGCTACACCAAAGTGTGTTAGTTTAAGAACAACAAAAAGATAGTTACACAAAAGCTGCCTTGGGATGCAAGCACAAAGCACACAGCCCATTAAAAGTTAATTGTAAGGAAGTGTCACCAAAAGCAGTGGAATGCGACATTCCACTGAAGGAATTCCCTTTTGATATCTCTGGATCACTTCCATTAGCACCGTGCTTCCATGTTCCCATGTGACTCTTCACACACTATTATTGTATGCAGGGGAGAGGAAACGGCTACAGGGCTAGCGGAGAGACAGAATGCCAGTGAGATCTAGAGCTTGAAAGAGATGAGAAGACACACCTCAAGAAGAACCCATATTGAATCCCATATTGGTTACAGCGCTCCGAGAGGGAGATAACCTTGGTTCAATCATTCACTTTGGATTATTTCTTAAGCAATTGTGAAGATCACTCTGAGCACTTTATACATCGGGATGATAATTTTAATACATAAAAATATAGCATTTCGACTTTACATGAAGAAATAACCATGGAAAGACTGCAGCAATGCAGTCTTTATTTAAAGTCTCTATTTAATAGAGGGCCCAAGCCATCCTGTAGAGCAGGGGTGTCAAACTCGCGGCCTGCAGCCCCGATGCGTCACATGTTGGCCACGCGCACCCCCGGTTTAGTGAAGGGGGGGAAAGTTGCAATAGGTCACGTGACGACAACGTGTCATCGTGAGTTTGACACCCCTGCTGTAGAGCCGCCATTTTCTGACAAGCAAAGTTCTTCTCAAATGTGAGGGGTTGCTATTAAGGAAAAGTATGTTAGTTGAAGGAAAAATGGCCAGTGATTGTGGGGGGAAATGACGGCAAGATCTGAAGAAATCTGGCTGGATATTGTCCCTATTTAATATTCTGCATTCATCCAGAATAGTTTATGGATTGAAAAGAATGGAGAGAGACACAACTGAGTAACAAAACAACCCAACTTCCTTATAATGCTAATGCTGCTTCTCTTGATTCCTGAAAATCTAAGGATTGTCCTACGTTTCACATTTTTAGAAATGTAGCTGCCACCAGCTGCAGTTTAGAAAAATCTTATATTTTGTCCTCTCCTTGAGATGGGGACAGGGCAGCAATTGCAACACAAACGCCACACCAGTGTCACCAAAATGACTAAGTGGTATGTCCTCTCTACATTCCTAAATTACAAATACGAATAGTCCCTAGTGCAGATCAGAGAACAGGGCTCGTGATCAAATGTACTACCCTCACAAAGGCAATTTGCCTAATGAAATCTCATTGTGCTGTTCTGCTCCAAAGAGCAAGCGGTTCATTTTTATCAAGTTATGAGTACTAAGCTACAATAAATAAACAAATACATTACTGAATAATTCAGGTTTTTTTTTTGTTTGCAGTCACATTTATATTTAAAAAGTCATCACCCTCAAATAGGAGCGATATTTTAATACCCTAAATATAAAGAACCCAAAGTAAAGTTTTTATTATCTTGCACAAGCCCGACAATAAAATAAGAAGATGTAAGTTAGGGAGCCCAGCATAAATCAACACGTGGGCCGTTTTCGTACTATATGCATGTGGATGTGGATTATATATATATGTGTCTGTGTGGATTATTTTAAAATCTGGGTATTTTCTATCAAAGGACCATTCTATTTTTTTTTATAAAAGTTTACTTTTTTTACACAAACTGTTTTTGTGCAATGGCCACAGCCAAGAGAGCTTTACTGATAAACAACAATGAAAAAGAAAATCAAAACACTAACCACAGTCTTCCCCCTTACCTCCACTGCTGAGAGAGAGAGAGAAAAATAAGAACGCTTCCAGGGAAATCCAATTAAAATAGAATGCATTTTGAAATCTAGAGCGATTCGGTCCTAAAATAAATTTAAACAGGTACTGTTTCCATGACGGGAGATTTGATACACTCTTCGTGCAGTCTGCTCTTTTCTGAAAGGCCGAGTGAATTCTCGGTGGGACACTCCGGGAGGTGAGTGCCACCATTCAAAGTAGATACAAATCCGTCTTGAGAAGGATTTTTCAAGTATGAAGGAAAATCCACTTGGGAATGCCTTGGCCGATGTTCAGCGTATAAACTGCTACATGGAACAACGTTGTCGCTTTCTGACGAAGAGCAGCAAACGATGACAGACGGGTTTGAAGAGGGATACAGGGAACTGCCATAACTTTCCTCTGAGGGCCGCGCGTAGTCCACAAACTGTTCCGAAGTTGGGTTATAAGGCACCAGAGAAAGATTCCCGTTCTTAACAGTCTCTCTTTCAGAGTAAGTCTCCCGAATCTGGTTAGGAGCGCCAGGGCCGTGATTCTCTATTTGGTAATACAAGGATGCAGAGCTCGGGTAGTAAGAAAGTGCCTTTGGCTGGTTTTCATGCATGGCAGTGCTGTCTGAATAGCAAAGGACAGAAGGGAGGGCTTGGCCTGCATCAGCATGAACACCCAAGCCTTCCAGACATTCATCTAGTTTTTCTTCTTCTTCTTCCTCCTCCTCGTCTTCCTCCTCCTCCTCGTCTTCCTCCTCCTCCTCGTCCTCTTCCTCATCATCTTCATCTGTTTCGCTGGGCGCTAAACTTTGTGTGCTGGAATCTGTAACTCCACTACAAAAGCTACTTGCGTCTTCCTCCTCTTCCTCCTCCTCCTCCTCCTCCTCCTCTTCTTCCTCCCCAGCGCAATCCAAGTCATCTGCCGACTGCAAATGCATCACCGCGGCCCTGGGTTCGGTCTCTAATTCAAAGCTCTCCGGGACTGAAAATTCCAGGGGATGGGAGGCGGGGCCCATTGCGCTGCTGTGAGCACTGAGCTCAGGGTGGCAGCCGTTCAGCGCGGGAACCTGCTGCTCTCTGTTTTTCTCCAATTCAAGTTTCATTATAGTGTGCAAAAAGTGAGTCCGAACCCTGATGGGGTTAAATTCAATTCTGCCGGCGGTATTGCTGCATCCTTCTTTAGTGCAACCGCACGGGAAAGACATACGGTCCACCTTAGGGAGGAAAAAGTGATGGATTAGCTGTTCTGTTGGGCACTATCAACGCTGCCATGCTAGAAACTCTCAGCCAAACAAGAAACTTCATCAAAGGAAATTGGCCCGGAAGCCTTGTGGAGGTTTGATATATGAGATAAATTAATTACCTGCTTTTACAACATTTCTTTCTGGCAGGGGAAAAAAAAAAAATCCAGATAAAGAGATGTTGGAAAGGGAGACCTGTCTGGCTTTGCAAACTGCACTAAGCCCTGGTTTGTTTGTTTTTAAATGGAGCTATATTTCATACTTCGTTAGAAATTATGATTTATAAATGAGAATGGCTTGCCCACACCACACCGAGCCAAAAACACGCAAACCGCATTGTGGCTCCCTGCGGACGGTGAATCCAGTTACTGAACACAAGGTGGCTGTGAGACAAATGACAGCTTGCTCTGGTTAAGGAATGACAAATGTGCCATGGGACCCTCAGTGATGCCCGCTCTAGCATCACCGCCCCTTCCTTATTCTGCTGGTCTAATGACTTCTAATGGCTATGCCAACGTTTAGGATTAATCCAGGTGACTGCTAAATTGCAGAAGTAGGTTCTTTTTTCAAATATTCAGGCTGACGGGGCATTTCAGTTAACTGTAAAAAAAAAAATTAAACGTTCATGAGTGGGATGAAGTTACGCTCCAGAAGTTAGGGAAGTGGGAATCCCACTTGCTGATCTCCACTTTTCTCACCTTTGATTAGTGGGGGTGAATTTGGATATTTCACTCCAAAGAGATCTTGAAGCAGTGTAAACAACAGCCTCATATGAAATCTCATTATGAGTGTTTCTCTTTTTTAGCCCTCAGGCAAAGGCAGGGAGGAAGCCGATTTTATTTCCATTATGATGTTCATAAGATGGACAAAGTCTCTTTAATCTTTTTTTGTAAACCTGGAAACAGAATGGAACTCTTCTCCAGAAAGCTTCTATTCCATCAGCACTTCCTGGATTGCCCATGCGATCACGGCACTTTCCAGCCATGCTGGTAACCCAGGAAGCTGCACTGCTGAAACAAACCCTAATGCTAACAGAAAAGGGGCTCTAGATCTTTAAGTCAGGGGTGTCAAACTCAAGGTCCATTGGCCGGATCAGATCCATGGGATGCTTAGATCTGGCCCACATGGCCGCCCTGGAAACAGCGAAGGACCAGCCCACGGTGCCTCTGCCAGCAAAAACAGAGCTCAGGGGGGGTCCCGTGCGCCCCCCAAGCTCCGTTTTTGCTGACAAAGGGCTGCAGGAGGCCATCGTGACATGAGTGATGTCGAGCTGGCCACATTCATCCTGGCCACACCCACCAGCACCCCGAGATCAAACACAACCCTGATGCAGCCCTCAATGAAATCAAGTTTGACACCCCTGCTTTTAAGTTAACCTTCTCTAACCTGCTGCCCTTAAGCTGTGATGGAACATTACTATGCTTATGGGAATTATGAGAGTTTTGGACCCAACATATATCAGAAGACCACCCGGTTGAAGAAAACAGCTCTTAGGGAGGCTGATCCAAAACCAAAACCTGGGCCATCTGTTTTATGGCTATGCTATATCTTCTTTATTTTTCGCCATGTATAGCTGCACACAGAATCCCATGTTTCTCCAGATGATGCTGAATTACTCTCTGGATCCCTCAACGGTGGACATGCTTTCAACTGTTGGGATCTGTGTTTCAGCAAATACCTGGAGGGACTCCCCTGTCTCCTTAGGTTTCAACTACAGCTGAAACTTCCTGTAGCTGGGGTAATAGGGCAGTGCCTCTCTTTAGAACACCTCGATGAGTGTGAATGGGCAGGATATCCTTCCTTTTTTGAAAATAAAACCATTGGAATTGCCTTTTGGTGAAGAATACCTTAAGCGAAGCCCTCTCACCTGGCATTTTATGCCTGCAAGGCAGCAAGTGCAAGTTTCCGGGTCACAGAAGATTCGACAATCGCAACCACAGTCCTCCCTTGAAAGACGGATGGCTCGCAGCTCATGTTTTTCTTCCACATCAATCTTCTTGACTCCGGAGGCTCGCAGGAGTGCCCTTCGTTTCTTCGTCGGCAGAGGTTGTAGAAAGAAGTATTCGTCTACTTCGGTGTTGTCCAGATCTATATCATCATCAGAAATGTCCTCCAGCGTTAAAGTGTTCGCTTCCTCGGATTCCACCGTGCCATTATTAGTCATCTGTAGTAACATTAAAAGATGCGTCACAGCTCCACTGAACAGAATGTTCAAAGGAAACCATTTACGTAGCATAAGCTTTTGCTATGCAAGAGTGTGGAATTGATTTATGAGGACCACACCGTCTTTAAATCTCTCTGCTTTGTTTTCATGGCTCTTACTGTTAAGTGAACAACTGAAGATGCTTCGAAGCATTTATAAACAGCTTATACCATAGACCAAGCTTCGATAACTAAAATAAATCCTCGGTGTAACAGTTCTATTTAGCAGATCCCAGATGCAATGAATAACATCTCTGTTTCTTTCTTTCTTTCTTTCTTTCTTTCTTTCTTTCTTTCTTTCTTTCTTTCTTTCTTTCTTTCTTTCTTT
>JANHJO010002298.1:127312-137320 GCA_032468235.1 Pseudoxyrhopus heterurus | reverse complement strand
TGTGAGAGAGAGAGAGAGAGAGAGAGAGAGAGAGAGAGAGAGAGAGAGAGAGAGACCTCAAAAAACCAGAGGCATGGAAGAGAGCAGGAAGGAGAGAAAGGAAGAAATAACAGGGAGAAAAGGAAGGTATCTAAAGGCGAACCAATCCAGCAGTGTGTGCAAAAAGTTAATCGAGTCCGTTTGGGCTGCTGTTGTTGCTATTCTCCACACCGTGGGGCTGCTTTAATTTCCATAACTATATTGGGATTAATAATGCAAGACTTGTGTGTGTAGAAGGGCGATTTGCTCAGTTTCCTGGGGCTTTTTTGATTTCGAAGCATGCCCTCTCCCACACTTGGCTTTTCGCTGCAAAGAAAATGGAATCTTATTTTTCCCTCCTAACCTCCCATTTGATGTCAATAGCACTCGTGAAGTTGAAATGTATGACGAAACCCAAAGCGCTGAAATAATTCTCAGTCTTTTAACTGGCGAGTTAAAACTCCTTCTTTGCTCCTCATCCTGATCTCTTGAGCCACGCTTTGGATGGGGCCTTCCCTGTAGAAACCCAAAGCAAACCACTCTTGTCTCCCTTTCTGGTGAAGGACTTCAGCCTTTAGCAACAGTCTTCTCTACAGGATTATAAAAAAAATAGCCTCACACAATCCTGTTAAGAGGACAAAAAAAAAAAAAAATGCCAGGAAACCAAGTCCAGATACAAGGGTGGGAAAACTTATTGAATTGGTGAAAGGCAACTTCGTCCTTTTCTGCCTGCTTTTAAATGCTGGGTTCCATGCAGGCAAGGCTCAGCTACTACCCAATCCTTACAACAGTGTGTACCCAACCAAATGCTCTCTTATCTGGGGTTGGCATGCCCTTCTCCTATTATGTGTGGATGATGGGCATTGTAATGAACCCATTTGAAGGACACTCCGTGCAGGAAAGAGCTGTTTGGCAGCATGGACAATAAGAGATGGTCTCAACTTGTCTGAAGTTTTGGTGAAAGGGATATTTGGGGAAATGGGAGGTAGCAAGTCGCAGGGAATGAATATGAGCAAATGTGGTTCAGCCCAGGTAAAGTTTTATCCTGTGTGCTTTTGCTAACACACAGGTCTTTGATACGGAGTTCTTCTTCAGAAAATATACTTAGGATCACAACCAGACCCTGTGTGTTGGGTGTGAGATAATTTAGCCCTGTAATTCATCCTTTACTTGGGCATCTGCCTCATTGAACACAGAAGGGAATGATACTGTTTAGGATGGCACAGAGGAGGCTGTCCTTGCTACTGTCCTACAGGTAGATCACCAAGGCAGGTATGACTACTTAGTGATGATGGGGCATGGTTTGAAGAGACAATTATAATTGATTCCAGGCACAATATCTAAACGTGCTTTCTTGAGTGCTGTGTGAATTAAGTAGTGGAATCTTACACCAAAGCTTTGTGATGGTAGTCAGGAGGCTCCCTGAGACGATAATAGTGGTTGAGAGGGGTTGCTAATATGAAGAGGAATTATATGCAGCTAGTTTGAAGTGAATCTTTGTGGTGAGAGTACAGTAGCTTCTACTGCCACGCTCCTATTAATGGCTCATTTGCATTTTGATAGTTGATAGACTCGCATGATTGAAATCCGACTGACAAATATGAATGGTTAATTGCACCCATATACCCAATTACTTGGGAGTAGGCTCTTTTGAGCATAATGGGCTTACTCTATTCACTGCTTTGTACTGTAGCAATGAGAATAGTCAATTAAATAGGGGGCGTAAAAATAATTTTGGTGAATATAAATAATCCTACATGATGGATTGATTTAACAGCAACCTGTTGGCATTAAAAGTGTTCAATCACATTCCTTTGGAAGTAGCAAGCTCCATTGTTTTAATTCTGAGATTTTGGAGCTTAGTAGTATCTAATCAATGGATAGATTTAATTCCAGGTTGATGGTGCAACTCAGGAAGACCCGAAGACCTGTCTTTGGGACAGATCATTCTGGAGATAGTCTGTCTATCTGGTTGCTAAGAGTTGACACCAACTTGATTGTATATAAACAATTGCATATAAACAATCAGGTGTCTAATCAACTTGACTGATCTCAGAATAGTAAGCAAATTATTTCTAGGTGATATTTGAATGGAAGACCACCAAGAAGTTCTCACAGCTTGTAAACTACACTGGAAGTTGGGGAGCAAAACCCTTTCATAAGATTGTCAAGAAACACATGAACACTTCTGGGCTTGACTTTATTTTTCTTAGCCCAAGAGAAAGTGGAAAAGTTATCAGAATGTATATTACATTGGAGATGACCATATCAATGGACTATTGAAATGGCACCATACAGCCAGTAAACCTTAATGATACCAAAAGAATGGCAGTTAGGGGATATCAGCACATAGGGGCCACTGAATGCATGTGACATGACACTTGGTTCCAGGACATAAATTGGCATTCACATAACATTGAAAGAAAAAAAGATGCAGGAATGTGTTTGCCCACTCTTGAAATAAACTTTTGCTGGATTGGAGAAACAAAATTAAAATTGTAGTGTCAAATGCAGGATAACTGCTCTGGGGATATCAGGGATATATACAATAGTATCTATATTGGCATAGGAACTAACACTAGTTACTGCAGTACAGTAATGCAGAATGGAATTTAGTGCAGAAGGCAAAAGTATAAGTAGCCCTATTGTGCAAGATTCACTGAAAAAATGAAAGCTAATGCAAATTTTCCTTTTGTACTTTTCCACTAGATTTTGCATAGGTGGATGTTTGAAATGATTTATGTTTAGGTTTTTAGCAATACTAGGAGAAAAACATATCATGAGCCTGTTATAAATGAACGTGTAGTGAAAAAAGGATGTTGCAGCTACCACTGTCTTAGAAAAGACATTCTCTTTTGCGTGTGTAAAAAAACCATGGTTCCAAAACAATTCTAAAATAATGATGCCAAACCAATCTTAAAACTGAATTTGTAATTTCTTAAACTAAGGTTCTACAGAATAGTTAAACCACATCCACTCATAATGAACTAGAGTTAAGCATATTTATAAGTAGACTTATTGAATCATTGATATTTTAGGTAGAAATTGTTTACTATTAGGCAGAAATGGTTTATTATTGGTTCTGATAGGTTTACTTTAAGCCTGGCTAAGTCTGGATTCAACCACACTGCTAACTACAGAATTATTTCCAGTCTACATGAAATGAGATGGGATTAGACTATCCATTTTTCAATTAAGTTGATCTGGATCATAAAGCTGGTTGGGATGAAGAGTCTTTTTGTCCTGTATTTATAAACATTTCCATGAAACATATAAAAATGTACTATCACACTAAGAATTGTCTACTGAGAATAGTTAAAAAAAACCCCTCTAGATGGTGGCCACAATAATGTGATCACAGCTCAGTCTATTTTTATGACCTTCAGTTGTAAACCATTGCAGCCATCATGCTAAGTTTTTTTACAGGCACCACTGATCACACCCATGACAATTTTTCAGTAAATTGCATTTTTGGACAGCAAACCTTTTTGAATGCCAGTCCTACAGCTTGGAGCAAATTCTGTCAATCTCAGGGACATTAACTCTGAAAAAACCAGCTTTAGAATCTAGTTCTAAAACTAGTTTATACTGTATATCAAACCCAACTACTGTCATTAAATGTAATTTACCCTTCAAAGCTGAATTTGAGAACCGTATATCTATTATGCCTGGGCAGAAAAGCTGGGACTGTGAAATGGACAACATAATAAGTAGATTTTTTTTCCATTACAGTAATAGAAAAAAAAACCCAATTACTTCACAACTATGAGAACTTCTTCAAGATTAGCACAAAGGAAGAAGGCAGGCTGCCTGAGGGCAAGCCAATTTTATTTTATTTTTTTAAAAAAGATTTGTATGGCTGCCCACGTTTCATAAAATTAAGACTTGAATGGCTAGCAGCCTATAAACAAATAGCAAAACATCATAAAACCACAAATGCTGGGCTCTCCTGCCCTCCTGAACTAATACCTGAGTCAGATCTTCAGAACTCCTTGGAAGGTGAGACAGGTGGTGAGCCCCTGAATCTCAGGGGAGAGGCTGCTCCACAAGGCAGGCACAGCTATGGAAAGGCCTCAGTTCCTAGATCCCCACAGATGACAGCATTTCAGAGAGGAGACATGGTTTGGACCTGTAATATGTGGGAATGACCTTGGCAAACAAGGGCAAACAAGATACTGAAAGAAGGCAGGAAGGGGGAGCCCATAGCTGCAAAATAAGCAGAGGGGGAAACTCAGAAAGAATCCAACCTAAAGAAGTAAAGAGATGGTAAGAGTTTTGTACTTTCAGACTTGCAAGATTCTGTTAATAGAGCCCTATAACAAAGTAGAATTAACTCATGTTTACCTACCTATGGATAGGTAGATGTCCACAGAAGGAAGCAGTCCCAAAGATAACTTGGCCCTATGCCATGCACGCCAGCCCCTTGAACTGGCCCAGACTTTGTTATCCCTCTTCCTTAATGTGTCCTACGCAGTCAGTATGCGTGCCCAAAACAGAAGACATTTTCCAGGCTGTGTTTATGGAGATTCTAATCTCAGGGTCCCCACAGTCCAAATTGGAGGAGTACGTAGTACATACTTGCTTGCAAAGCAGTTACAACTATGTTTTTCAAACTTGACAACGGCTGGGGGATTCTGGGAGGTGAAGTCCATACATCTTAAAGTTGCCAAGTTGGAAAAACACAAGAGTTATCACATTCTTGGAATAAGCTATGTGATTCCAGGAAAAGTTGGGGTACGGTAAGAGATGCAAATGTGTGCTACATTTGCAGTCCTGCAAAAGTATGATTTGAGGCCTGGTGCCTTCCTGGAGGAATGAATGTACACTAATTTATGATGCTATGATAATAGTTTCTAAAATCAGGGCTTTTTCTTTGAAAGGTGTGCACATCGATTTTATATACCAGTCTTCTTTTAAACCAAGTATAGGCATATGTAATTCTTTGAGAGAATGGGCTTGACTCTGGTAATTTCAAAGAAATATCCATGTTTTGTGGGGAAAAAAACAATAGAGATGTTACTTCTTTCAGGGTTTTTTTTTCTCCTTTACTATTTAGCCTACAGCTCTGCCAGGAAGAGAGAGGGGAGAGAGGGAGGGATGTGTGGACTTCAACTCCCAGAATCCCACCCTTCACCCCAAATGCTGGCTGGGGGCTTCTGGGAGTTAAAGTCCACTCATCTTAAAAGTTACCAGGTTTGAAAAAAAAATCCTGCTCCTACTGGAAGGATGTTGAAAATGTCCCCATGCTCCTCTCATTTAGCACCGAGTGCGAATCCTCCCAAAATTTTAAAACCCATCTTTCCTCGTGGGTTTCTGGCCTTGAGAATCGGAGAGGAGGAAGCGGCCGATTCGGATTCATTCCTCCGAACGGGATAGCCGGGAGCCGGGCGGGCAGAAACTCTCGAGCGAAAACGGGGATTCAGATAGCAGGCCCGTCCGGCTCTCCTTTTCACCGACCTTTCTCTCTCTTTCTCCTCCTTCCAGGTCTGGTTCCAGAACCGGCGGACCAAATGGCGGAAGAAGCATGCGGCCGAGATGGCGACCGCCAAAAAGAAGCAGGACTCGGAGACGGAGCGGCTGAAAGGCGCCTCGGAGAACGAGGACGAGGACGACGACTACAACCGGCCCCTGGACCCCAATTCGGACGACGAAAAGATCACGCAGCTGCTCAAGAAGCACAAGACGGGCGGGCCCAGCGCCGGCCTCCTGCTCCACGCCTCAGAGAACGAGGCCTCCTCCTAGGCGGCGCGGGGAAAAACGCCGCGCGGCCGCCAAAGGACGAGCTGAGCCCCGCCGAGGCGGCGCTCCACAGACCCAGTTGCTTTTTCTGACCAGAAAGAAAGAAAGAGGAGGAGGAGACCGGGCGCCGGGCGGCCCCTCAGAGCTGCCCCTACCCGGGTGGGTTTCTTGGGGAAAGTTGAGGCGGGGGAGCCTCGACGGAGAGGCCCGGGGCCTAGCGCCGCCCGGCCTTTCCCGCCAAAAGGGACCCGCTACTAGGCCAAGGCGCCTCTTTATTGTAAATAAAAACCACCGGACTTTATTCACACAGCGAATATTTAAACCTAATAATCTTGTCAGCGTTCGGGAGACTCGCGCCGTTGAGTCGGCTTGTTTTTTTTTGCCGCCGCCTCAAGACGCCGCTCCTCAAAACTCTTCGGGCAGTTTTGCGACTTTAAAAGGCGGCGGTTTTTCTTTCTCGTAGTCGCCCCATGAGTTTTCGTCGCTAGCTTAACTCCCAACTTTCCACACGGGACGCGAATGATCTGCACTGGAGGGGTGTCGGTGTTAAGGGAAATTGCGGTTTTTTTTTTTAAATGTCATTGGTTTCCTTCAGCAAAACCTCTTTCTTATTATTATTTTTCCATCGGGAGAATGGGCAAGCTTTTAGAGTAACGCAGGAACTTTCCTGAAGAAGCGGTCTGTGTAACCTGGACATTAAAAGGCCTTGGTTGCCATTTCGAATTGGTATAAATGAGCCCCTGATTTTTCGTCAAATTGACTATAAGGGCAGTTAAGCTCCTTCGAAACAGCTATTTAAAAGATGTAACCTAGATATTGTAGATTAAAGCTCCTTTTAATTTTCTCCTTAAATGAGCCAAACGCACACACACACGGTTTTTTTTGGGGGGGGGGAGAATGCTTAATTCTAATTTTCTTGTATTTTGCTTTGGAAAGCAGAAGTAAAGCGAGGAAAGAGGAAAAGGAGCCTTCGAGAAAAATTTTCCCTTTTGCAAATAAATAATAATTGCAAGTAAACTTTAGGGTTGGTTTTGAAATCCCGAATTCGCGGCTATTCAATAGAATTCGAAATGTGGAATGTCGGGGTTTTGTTTTGTTTTTAAATGAACATGTACATTGCTTTCTTTTTTTAAAAAAGCTAATAATGTCGTATTAGCATTTTAGCCTCTTATTAATTTATACGAAGAGATTTCAGTTTCGTGAACAAAAACAGCCCTGCCAAGACCAGTTTAACTCAATGCACTTTGTTTTTGTTTTAAAAGGAGAAATCAATTTAAGTCAGTTATATTCGCCTCTGTTGCCTGGAAGAAAACTGAAGGGTGCAGAAAATGTCTCATCTGAGATGAAATAAAATTGGTCATAAATAAATCAATAAAAATCATTACATAAAAATCATTACAATTGATCATTTTTTTGTTGTTGCTTTATATATCAAATGCAGGTAGTTCTTTTGTTGTTTTGGGTTTTTTCCCCTAAGGCTAACCCCCCTCCCAACAGAAAGATTTTGAAAATTATTTTAAAATCTCCACCTCCTTTTGGTTATATATGTATTTATGTATGTACGTATGTGTGTGTGTGTGTATGTGTGTATGGTGTGTGTGTGTGTGTGTGTGTATATATATATATATATGCGTGTGTGTGTATGCATATTACTTTAAATAGAATGAATGATTTGGTTCATCTAGTTATTCGCAGTTTGCTGGGTGGTTTCGAAAAAAGGAATGGAAACGAACCGGGTTTGCGAGAAAGAGAAGGAGGCAAAAGGTGAGAAAAAATGAGAAAGAAGAAAAAAGAATGATGAAGAAAAAGAGGAAAAAGATGGAGAGAAAAAAGAAAAGGAGACACGAATTGGGCTGCGTTATCACGAGACGCGAAACCAAGACGGGCTGGCTAACTTGTATCCTGCGAATAAAGCACCGAAACCCAAATCATCCAACAATGTGTTGGCCCCGCGGGTTGTTCCGACTTGCTTAGGGTGGTTCGTTCAGGGTTCGGGATACCCTCGGACCCAGACAATTGACTTCCGAAATCAGCCAATGATATTTGAGAAAGACAGCGCCCGCCTCTGCTTCTAAGTTACAAGAACCCGTGTGCGAACTTGAAACAGACCCTTTAAGAATAGTGGCTTGCGGTTTATATTGTCCTCACTTTCTATCCTTTCAAGGCAGTGGCTAAAAGCCCCATAAATTACAAGTCTTTCATGCAGTCTAATGTCTTAAAACATCCTCCCCCCTTAAAAGGCGATTCTGTTTCATAATAATAAAATCTATAGCTCACAATGGCTTCCTGCTTTAGCGATGTAATGATGCCCACAGGTTAGGTGTCTTCATTTGCCAGTTTGCATGGATAACTCAAATGGGAGTTTCCATGCCCAGTGGCAGTCTACCTTGAGTCTGTCGGATGCTATCATATGCAGGCATGCTAAAGAAGCGAAGTATTGGAGTAGATGGAAAATACTGTAATCTCTCCGTGTGGTTTCTATTATGTACAGTTTCTGGATTAAAAGTAGCAAGAATAAACTGCCTTAGAAAAAGGGGGTGCTTGGTTCGCTGATCAGCTGAGCAAAATTAAGATTGAGTTAGGAGTGTTGAAGTCCATTTAAAATATTATTTGAAAAAAAAAACTTGTGCGTGTACATCATGTTTGCCTTTAGCAAATGATACGCCACTTTTAAAGTCTTCCCCCCACAGCCCAAAATAACTTTTTAACAACAAAATGTTAAACTGGATTTTTTTTGCTTTCCTTTTTGAGGAATGCCAATGGCGTTTGGGGATTATGATTGAATCCATCAATCAGACATATCCTTCTCAATAATTATGTGTGGGATGAACACAGGGAATAATTCAGGAGTCTTCCAAGGTACAAAATATGTGGTGAGATTCAGATGCTGAATAAATTCTATTTAATAAACTGTTCTAACAAGCCATTTCAGATGTTGTAATTTTGGGAAGAGATTGAAGATGATTTTTTTTTTACAAGCACTTTTGCTTTTCATGAGGCTGTAATTCCCAGAGTTCTTTGAAATAATGAACTTTGGGGAGTTTATTGTTAAAATTCTTGCTTTAGACATGCCCCAGAGGGGTTTTCGTTGTGTTTGTGTTGTTGTTTTATTATTAGCAAGCGGTTCCTGAATCCCAATATTCCAGATTGTGCCAAGTTTATTTTGGGTCTCTGAATCATCCAGTTTTCTGTGTGGTTCAACAGTTTAAATAACAGTCTGTGGGGATTCTTTTAATTTTGTACTCCAGTTTTTCTTGCTGTAGCCATACAGTTTGGAGTCATGTTCCTTCTTTAAGGAAACCAATTAGCAAACAACTATATTACCATACTCCAAAAGCAAGCAGGCCATACAATATACTTTTTGCACACCTGTACAAATCCATCCTTAGAGATTCTAAAATTCAGTTTAGTAATATGCCACCTTTCCCAGAATTCAGTGCTACCTACAAACTTTGAAACTATCCAGCAGTACTTTAACCCATTTAGTTAACATCCAGAAATTAAAAACCAGATTGTCAGTAAATTGGGAGAATAAAAGACTGTTAAAAAAATACCCCTCAGCCAAACAAGCCAACAGTAAGCAGCCTAACCAAAGAACCTCTAACACCCCCCCCCCCAACACTTGCAGTGCAAGCCACTAGGAGGCAAAGCCCACTCCTTACTACCGGTAGCACTGATGATGTTACCTAGTTTGGGTAATGAAACATCTGCAAAAAAAACCCAACCAAGCTCAGAGAGCACCACGGACTCCTCAAAAAATCCTCTGCTCAGGCAGGACCCTCAATGTCCTCTGTATTTATGGGAAGGGGTTCGGGAGAGAATCTTGATACCTTATGTACTTCAGGCAATGTCAAGGACCTGGGAGCCTGGTAAGGACACCACATTTTAAGAAAGACTTGGAAAAGTTGCAAAAGGCTCAAAAAAGGGAGGGTGGAGCAATAAAGTTGATCAGGGAACTAAAAGCTAAATCCTGTGAAGAGAACTTGTGTCTTTAGCCTTGGAAAATGACAACTAGATCACGACATTCTTCAAATACATAAAAGCATAGAAGGCAGACTTATTCTTACTCATACCAGAATGCGTGGCACAGATTTAAGATAGAGAAAGGCAGATACCAATTAAATATTAAGAGACGCTTCCTAATACTGTAGTTAAGAGCTGGAACCCTACGTAGATATAGCAATAGCACTGTATTTATATACCGCCTATCAGGGCTTGCAACCCTCTCTAGGCGGTTTACAATGTCAGCAT
>JANHJO010002297.1:143393-162097 GCA_032468235.1 Pseudoxyrhopus heterurus | reverse complement strand
AAAACAAGAAAATAAAATGTTTCTATCCTCAAAAGAATCGAGAAAGAAAATATATGGCTGTTCCCTTCCAAGAATAGATGAACACTGCGACCATATAACCTCTTGAGTTTTCTCAGTTTCAGCACAGATTATCACTATCATTATTAAAAAGTTATAATAAACTCCTTCAGCCGGCAGTGAATGAGAATGGAATAAAGAAAGGATTTCCTTTGCAGCAAAACCCACAGTACATTCGTAATTCCATTTAATGCCTATGCAAATAAAATAGGCCCCGGTGCTAAGCCTATTTTGCACTCAGTCTTCTCTTTATATTCAGCAGAAAGTAGCTTCCATTTTGCCGTTGCTTTTTTTGTTCAACGTGCAGACATAACAGCGCAGTTTTTCTAGTTCAAATACAGTTTTAGATGTTTACATAAATTTGGAAAACTGACTCTCCTACTGACTGGCACAGAGTGCAAGACTTTGCTGAGCTTCAGAAAACAAAATCTAAAAATGAACCATCACCCACCCCTCCCCCCAACAATCACAAAAGAAAGGTCTAGGAGGTTGGATATCACACATGTTCGACAAGATAAGAAATTAACACTCAATGCAATTTAAGGACAGAAAGAAGCTGCTTAATGACTACATATTTAAATGTGTGAGTTAGAATTACCATGAGTGCCATTTGAAAAGGCTATAGAGAGGGTAAAAGCTAGGTGCCTAAGAGTGACGTGCTCTGGTAGAAAACAATTATTTTATCTATTTATTTATTTATCTTATTTATGCCTGCCACAAATTGCTCAGATACCCTGTATTTATAAAAAGTGCTAAAATAAAGATGTGGTCATAGCAAAAAGTTCTGGTTCAGATGTGATTTGCATTAGTTAATTTTTCTGCTGCATACAGAGCAAGAGGATCCTTTCTGCAGAAAAAGTTCTGCAGGAAGTTCTCTTTACCTTCTACAATTGGGACCACCCAGACCGGTGACTCTGTCACTAAGTTAAGCAGTCACACTAAGTGAGAAATCACATGACCCAGACGGCTTTCCAGCTCAAAATTGACAAAACTGATCAGTTTTATACCTTCGACTTTTGTTTGCCTCCAAACCACTCCACAGAAATGTGCTCACACTTGCTGGGTGCTGGGGTTATTAGCAAGAAGTGAATTAACATTTACATTCATTGGGGAGGAAGGGATTAAAAGAGAGTAAACAGGCACACGATGGAGAATACACAGTGAAAGCAATATGCTGGCACTGGCAGCTACAAACACACAAGACCACGAGTGTCAAACTCGATTGCATCACGTGACATCACATGATGTATTGCAACATTTTTTTTTGCCTTTGTGGACCCAGGGTGGGCGTGGCCTGCACATGATGCCTCCGGTCCGTGGGCCACCAGTTTGACACCCCTGCACTAGACAAACAGCTTGGCATTCCTCATTGTGTGTCTGCTTACACTCTTTTAAACACTTTCTCTCCAATCTCTCTGCTCTATGAGAGGAGAAGGGGAGAAAACTAGTTTGCTGAACAAGGCAGTTGGAAATAAGAACTACCTGTATATACACCCAATATCATGACAGTGCAGATCTTGGACGTTTAGAAATGTAGCAGTAAGGGACCTTTTCATGCTAATTAGGGCAAGCATATCAGGAGCAGAACCAGTTGATACAATTCTCCTTAATTACTTCGAATCATTTAATAACTCTATAATGGAACTCTATAATTCCAAAAGCAACAACTGGAATAAGAAAAGTTTTGATTTCTTTCTGTCCTTCACACAATTGGTTGTCAACTATGTGATACACATAGGATTTTGGGAACGCAGAAGTAATCTAGCAGGCAGTCTTGAAGCAAATCTTATCACTTATTATATACATAAGCAAAACGATAGAATTTTTAAATGAAAATAAAATATCTGTGTGCAATGTTGAACACAATATTAATAGGAAAACCTTAGTAAGTTTAAAAATTATTAAAATAGCTATTAGGAAAGAGAAGCTCTTCCTTATTATGTGCATCTCCAATGGCATTGGCTCTTCACACTGCATGATCTAATGCACACAACAGGGAAGTGGGGTGTAGATAAGGAATTAAGGATTTATTATGTGTCCACTTCCGTGTGTCAATCTGCTTTCCCTTAGAAACTGCTAATCTCAAGTCACTTCTAGCTATCATTTTTCTGATATAGCACACTTTCCTCTACTTTCCTCTTGGTAATATATAGCTAATTAGGTGGTAGGCTTTGCCTTACAGCTATTATACATTTTCTTAAATAAATCTCCTCTCTGTTATCATTATTAAAGCTGCTTTGATAATCATTGCCTAGGTGACATTCCTCTCTCTCAACCACAATGCTTTTACTTATAACAATACTCTGGCAGATGCTGTGATGTCTAAAAATATTTGCATGCATATTGACAACTGGCCCCTTGAATAGTGCTTGCCAAATGACACTAGCCCTAAACCACGAAGTTTGCATGGACTTATTGAAAGACACACACACACAAATGAGCTTAGCTTTCAGCATTCTTCAGTGACCCAATACTCTCTTCCAAACCAGCTCCAAATGCTTTGACATTACAATTCTCTTCTGGGCTGGGAATTCCATCTCAAAATATTTATAAGACAATAGGTTGGGAAAGATTGGCTAAAATACCACAGGATTTAAGCAGGTCCCAGAAATGGCAGATGACTTAATATGCTGTTTTCAAACAATTTGTGTGCTTAACCAGCATGCAAGACGACAGACCTTGTTAAGTCTGGGCATTAATATTGGAGATTTATACTTAAATCTGTCACAGATGAGGAGCTTTTCCCAAGAATGACTTACCTGAAGGTTATTTTCCTTGTGGATAAGTACAGAAAAACTTTATCATACATCCCTCACTGCTATTGTAAATAAAAATGGGACAGTAGATGAGAGAATAATGGATAGTAGGGAAGGAGAAATGTTAACTTACTTTGTATGGTTTTTGACTTTTTCTCTTAGATTTGGGAGAGGGGGTTAAGTATTTCTTAGTACTGATTGTTGCCATTCTTATCATTTACCATTAGGTTAAACTTTGTGGAAGCACAATATCATGTACAGATCCATGAGGCATAGTTTCATAAGGCATATCTCTATCAAGCAATTTAGAAAGCTATACCTCTTGAATGTCTGCCTGGACACATTTTTTCCTAGGACACAACTGACCTCAAAGATCAATATGAAATACAGCAATTCCCATGTATATGACCATGAGAGCATAAGAGTTTGAATGAAGACTTTACAGCTTTGGGGGTATGTCAAATTAAATATTTGCTATCTCTTTGAAGCATGTAGGAATTGGGTTAATGTTATTGTCTTACCTCAAACCTATTTTTTAAAAGAATAATATTTTCCATCCAATTTAAGTATAATGTAGAAAACTGACCAGTCTAATATATGCCAATTTATTCTTCTACAGTATTTTTGATGGAAGTATGGACATTGTAATGATTGGGTAGTTGAAGTGTCAATCAAAGTATGGCAACTCAGGAGACTTCCCTCAAATTCATAGTTCAGGGGGAAGATGGGAAATGGAAATTAGATTTGGAAAGTAAGGATGGAAGGATAGATGAAGGAGGTTCAGTCCTCTTTTAAGGATATAGGATTAGGAATATATTTAGTAATCAGGATAGGCAAGAATTGGCTAGCTAGTTGAATCAAGTAGAGCTGTAATTAATCCATTTACAATTGTTTAAGGATTAACCAAATGATCCTGCCACCTGTATATTTCCCGTATTGTATTACTCATGTAGTCTTAGAGAGATTTAATGAAATAAAGGAAAAAAAACAAAAGGGCCTTCTGAAGCCTTATGATCTTTTCTTTATTGTTGTTCTTACCTTTTTTTTAACGCAAGGGCATCTGGCACGATTTGGACATAGACAGCTTCTAGATTCTATTAAACACATAAATAAAAAATAAACTAATTTCTAAAGTAGGAAAGGAATTGGTGACACATACCTTTAGCACCTCCTGGAGTTAACGGGGATTTTGAAGACTATAAAGACAAGACAGGGATCCTCTCACAATGAGGAGGGTACATGAAGCCCAACTGTTGCTTTGCCTGTATGTATTCTGTATCTTTTTACGAGGTGTCAAACAATCCAGTGTTGAATGTCTGTAGAGCAGGGGTGTCAAACTCTATTTCATGAGGACCGCATCAGGGTTGTGTTTGACCTCAGGGGGCTGGGATGGGCGTGGCCAGGGTGGGTGTGGCTAGCTCGATGTCACTTGTGTCAGGAGTGCCTGTGATGGCCCGAGCACTCTGCTACTGAAAATGGGCTCCCGAGCTACGTTTCCAGCTGTGACGGCCTCCTGCAACCTTCTGCCAGCAAAAACAGAACTCGGGAGGGCCACATTTGGCCCTCCCGAGTTCCATTTTCACTTGGAGAGGCATCGCGGGCCAGTCCCCCACTGTTTCCAGGATGGTCCTGCGGGCCTTGAGTTTGACACGCCTGCTATAGAGATTCTCAGTCATCCAGATCATGTCCCAAAGGTGCTTTTTCAAGAGGCAAGTGGACTTTCTTGGTTTTTTCTTTAAGACATTTCAGTTCAGAACTGAAGAAGCTTCTTGCATGAGAAACAAACTGTCTTCAAGGAAAAACAAAGGAAGTCCAGTTGCCTCTGGACAATACAGTGTAGAAGAAGTATGATATTATTAATGTAAACAAAGAATTTTAGAAACCAGTCCTTCAACATAAGAAAAAATAAATTTATCCCCCAATTAATCAGTGGATTGAAGAAGTGATATTACTTGTGAATTATGAATGAGTTGCTTACAGACCTAGATTATGGATGGAGAGTTATAATGAAATATGATTGTACTTTATTGAAACTGCTATTTAAAACACACACAACAACCACCACAATCTCTCTTTCCGTCTATGTAAATATTTGCAGCATTTATTAATTGCAATGTTATACAAAGATCTACAAGTAGAATCCTGAAGGATCGTCCATTCAAGGATTTCTTTCCTACCTTTGCTATCTTTAAAATTCATGTAAGGAACTGACAATAAAGTGGCTAAAAGACACAAATATTTGCAGCATTGTAAGAGGGAGAAACCATTAACATTCATTGAAGCTAGGCTATCAACTCCATGTGCAGAATTTGCAAGTAATCATTCTCACAGTACCTTACTCTGCATGCATCTTAAAGATTTGAGTAGGTAATTACATTGTGGTTTTTTAAATCTGATTGAGATGGAATGCATGCATTCTAAAGATCTGAGCAATTATATTTTTAAAACGTAATTTAAGAGACAGAATTCTTAAAGCCTTGGTTTCCCCCTTCCTCCTCCCCTTTTATTTTACTTTGATAGCTTTTTTACTCATATGCCTTTTCCCCCCCAAGTTTCACCTGCTGTATCTCAATGATGATAGTTTGAGTATCCTTTTATACTGGACCCTCCAGCAACTTCATCCTCATAAACATATATTACTTTTTAGTCTGTCTCATCATCAATGCTGGCTGTTGATTCATATGACACACTCAGTTTAAATGTTGTGCTCCTGGTGAAATGTTTTAAATGATTAGATTTTAAGCAAAGAGAAGAAACGTTGGATCCAAGTATAGGTAGTCCTTGACTTACAATCACAATTGAGCCCAAAATTTCTGTTGCTGAGTTGTTAAGAGAGTTTTGCCCCGTTTTGTGACCTTTCTTGCCACTGTTGTTAAACAAAGTACTGCAGTTGTTATGTTAATAATAAAGTTGTTAAATAAATCTGGCCTCCCCATTGACTTTGTCAGAAGTTTACAAAAGGTGATCACGTGACCCCGGGACACTGTAACCATCTTAAATAGGGGATGCTGCAATGATCGTAAGTGTGAACAACGGTCATAAGTCACTTTTTTCAGTGCCGTTGTAACTTCAAATGGTCACTAAATGAACTGTTATAATTTGAGGACTATCTGTAGTGAGTTGGAAAGAAAGATTTATCCTGTGGCAACAATATTTGTCCTCCCATTGTGCAATTACCCTTTTTTTTTTTTTTCTAAACCCTAGTCTCCAATTCAGTTTGACTTCAAGCTCTCATTGCAAATAAATCTTGCATTGATATCTGGTAATATTCAGTTTATTTGAAAGGGCCATTTTCCCTGCCCTAAAATCAGGGGTGCTCTTTTAGAAAGCTCACTTCTGATTGACGCAGGATTTTGAGATGCACAGAATACTTCCTGTGCAAATGAATGAATTTCTAACAGAAGCAAAAAAGAGGAAACATTTGTCAATCCAGAGTTAATAAAAATGCTGGGCAATATGCACATTAATAACAATAAATATGTCAAGCTTTTAGATAAGAAGTTAATTTCACTACTACAGGCACTATTAAGGATGCTATTATCCTGCCACCTGAGGTCATTTCTGCTTTTACAGCCCAGCAGGTTTCAAAAGACAAAAGTGGACCAGAATGGAAGAAAGGACCAATCTTAGGGAACAATCACTTGCTCTCCACCCAATTTAGTGAAATATCTATTTCTATCTTTATAGCCGAAAAGAGGCTCACACCGCAATTCACATTTTACAACTCGGAAGACATTTAGCTCATAAAATACCCTAAGAGGATAGGAACCAAAAGAATGTTTCCAGTGGTAGAAACAAGGATTTCTAAAAAGAATAGAAAGTTTCCAAAGAATAAACTAGATTTCCTCTCTGTTTTTTTTTAAATGTCTGTTATGTTGAAAGGCAAAACTGAGGGGTTGATCCCAAATTTTGCACATTGCAATCCATTATTGATCAATTGATTGCTGTGCAGAATGTAAGTTATTGAATTAATAAATTTGAATTTTTAACATACCCTATTTTGTGCAGCTGGGGATTTGTGACTCTTCCGCTTAAGGATGCCTCTTTTTAGCCTTGGTAGAAAATTTATTTTATTTATTTAGTCTATGGCATCTATAGAGGTCATTTAATCACTGATATACAAATATATAGATATATGGATAATACAATAGAGGAGACAAATATTAATTTAAGATGAAGTGGTAATGAAATCACCATAATATGGAACCATAGAATTGCAATGATAGAAAATAAAGGAGGCACACTTTGGATTTTTCTGTCCATAAGCCAGAAATACAGAGTTTAAGACACCCTTGCAAAACCACAAGTAGGGTAGTTGTTCAATTGTGCAATCCACCTGCAGTGCCCATGAGGAATAAGTTTAATGAGAAATTGGTTTGAAAGAATACAACGAAATAAGGAGATATAAAAGGGTATGTAGGTAGGAAGAGGGGAAAACAGAAAGAGAAAGCAATCCCACACAATTCTGGAGAAATATCCAGTGGCTGTAATGAGAGACAGGTGTTTCATTCATTCTGCTCTGCATTTTACATCACCTCTTCCAAATAAAATCTAGACCACTGCACAGACCTACTAATTACATAGCAGCTGTCCAAAAAAAGACCTTGGGTTTCAAAATATTCAGAGAAATCACTGCAGAAGATTTGAAAGAAAGAAATCTCAACCTTTCTAACTTTTGTAAAAAGACAGTTCGTTGTCTTTCTCTACTGTTCTCAGACAAGTTTCATATTTTTACTAAAAAAAATAAGTGAAAGTCAGACAGATGTTTGTTTTGAGATACAACCCATACCTGATGACTCTGTCTTTGCCAGCAAATCAAACAATTACCTAATGGTTTAACACATTTTTAATGGCTGGCTAGTTGGACAATAAATACACCAACCAGTTCTAACTGAATAATAAAGTAATGCATGAACGCATCTTACATTGGGGGCATTATTTAGAAAAAATAGAAACTAGCACTTTTCTATTCAGTATGTGGCCAATATATGACATGCTCAAGAGGACATTGTTAAACCGTGTTTATATATTTGGGATGGGGTGATGTTACAGATGGTATATTGAATAAATCACAACTGATTGGATTTGCACAACGTGCTAAACCATAAACAGTAGTTTAAAAAGGACCACCACTGGGTACATACATCAACCTAAGCCAAAACTGAACAAAAAGTGCTATCACATTATAGCTTAGTGAGATATTTGGATCTTGCTAGCACTATCCAAAGTGCTAATTTTCTACTTCTTTAGATCTGGCAATCATTCTTAAAACTGATTTCATCATAGGGTTCTGTATACATATATCTACATACATACATAATCTAAATTTTTACAGAAGCTAAAATCTAAGATCTCTACAACAAATCTTTTAGATCTAGATGTTACTTGTGTGCTATTCATGAACATGTTTTTCATTTGGTTTGTCTTGTTTCACTCCTGCCAATGTAGGACTGTGATTGTTAATTGATTTTTTTTTAACTTTGAAACAGCTCAACTATTGAATCAGGAGGCAGAGTTTTTAAACAAAAACAGTAGCATACTTAGATTTCTTCAGGAAAGCTAATAGAAGTCAAGAATTTGGAGGCAATACCGTAAAAGAATATTTTCCTATCTTCCCTTCTCGCTTTCTCACATAGAGGAAATAACACTTTCTTGAATTTGCCTGTGACAGATGTTTGCAATGAATAATGGGCTTTCCTTCAAAAATATTTTTTCTACACAAAATAGTAATTTAATTTAGTAAATTAATTGACCAATTAAAATGTATATAATTACCTAAATATGTCTATACCCAAATGACAACCCTCAAGCAGGAAGGGCATCAAGAGTAATGGCATCCACATTGGAGGCTCACTAAAAAAATGTTAAGTTTAGGGCTGTAATTTTTTAATTTTAATCCAATTCAGGATTTCTTTTTAAGTGTAGCAATATAGAAATATTCTAAAATTCTTATTTTATGGTGCAGCTCAGGGGTGGGTTTCTACCGGTTCGCACTGGTTCGCCTGAACTGGTGGTTAAGGTTGGGCCGGTTCTAGTGAAGCGGTTCAGTTGGTTTCTGTAACAAAAAAAAAATTTGGGGGGGGGGTCCTCCCACCTGCCTGGATGCTATAGCTACCTTTATTCGCTCTGTTTTCAGCACAGCTGATTGGCCCTGCAGCGTGCCTCAGCTGTTTTCTGCCTAGGAAAACTGCTACAGGCTTTTTTTCCCTACAGTTCTAAGTTAACGCATGCACAGCGAACTGGTAGTTACACCGGTTGAAACCCACCCCTGGTGCAGCTCACTATCTTTATCAAGCTACTTATCAAGTTGCTCATTGTAAAAAAGGATCATATCAATAGTCTCCAAATTGAGCTGGGAGGACAAATATGATAGCTCTTCAAAACAAAGATATAAAAAAATGACATAACATTTAAAAGGGAGTACAATTGATACAGACAGGCAACCTCTCCTATCTTTTTGTGTTTTAGTGGTCTGAGCTATACATTCAACAAAATCCTGTAATGGGATTTTTCTGGGCTTCTTTCTTTTTTTTCTTAAGATGCTTTTTGGTTAATACAATATTTAACTTTTGATATTATTATGTATCGCATTGGCTTTTTGTTAATCCTTATAAGACTAAGTGGTTCAGAAATTTGATAAGATAAAAATAAAAAGAAACAGTACTGAAAATAAAAAGTCTAGCATAAGAAGAGAAACACACAAAAGCATGCATTGCAAAAGAATGTATTGCAAAAATTATTGCAAAAATACATTACAAAAGAATAAAAAAGAAACACTACACTTTGAGATAGTTCTAAGTAGTTCTGACTCTGTTTACTGCCTAGGCCCTGATAAGATCAGCCAGGTCTGAAGCTGTATAAATGTAAACTACTAGACAACCAATGACTCCTTGTTTTTTAAAAAAATAAATTTTATTGTTTAAAAACACAAAAAGAAAAAAAAAGCATAAAATTCCAATTTTCATTTTAAGATCTACATACTCTTAGTGTTCGCCCATTACATTTCACAATAATCATTACTAACTTATTTCTATTCTTACCTACACCTTTCATTTCACATTCCTCATGCTATACGCGTCTCATAGAATTTCTCCCATGTTTTATAGTATTTATTGTCCTCTTTTCCCTGTATTTTTAGGGTCAATCTGTCCATTTCCGCACTTTGTAGTATTTTATTAATTTTTTGGGTCTCCATTGGAATTTCCATCGTTTTCCACATTTGAGCATAGGCAATCCTGGCGGCTGTCTATACATGTAATATAAGATAACTAACCTCTTTGTCTAGGTCTTGTGGCAACATTCCTAATAAAAATATTTCTGGTTTCAATTCAATCCGCTGTTTTGTCATAGTCTCTATACAGTTTCTAGTTTCCATCCAATATTTTCTAGCTTTAGGAAACTTCCACCACATATGAAAATATGTACCAGGGATCGCTTTGCACTTCCAGCAGCTCACCAAGTTGTTTCTATTCATCCTTGCCAACTGTGCCAGTGAGTAGTGCCACCTATAAAACATTTATACACATTTTCTTTGTACACCATAGGCCTAGTTAATTGTTCCTAATCCATAGTTTCCGCCAATCTTCTATATCGATCGTATGGCCCAAATTTTTTCCCCATACTATCATATTTCTCTTAATCTCCTACTTCTCCCGCTTTGTCGATGTCAAATATTTATACGTTTTCCTAATTAGATTATCTTCAGCGCCTAGCAGGCGCTAAAATGCTTTTTTATGAGCTAAAAGTATGAGCTTCATAGGATCATTCTCATGTGCCACTGAATCTTGATTTCCAGATGAAATATGTTTGGCTGAAGGAGTTGCCCTTATGGGCTATAGGTTGCAAAGCATCTTTTTACCCTCAAATCTGAAATCTGGAACACCTCTAAAAGTCATGTCTTCAGTGCAAGCTGCGTTGGTCATTCTAAGATTGCAATTGCCATTGTCTAAGCCAGGGGTGTCAAAATCAAGGCCAGTGGGCCAGATCCAGCCTGTGGGGTGTTTATATCTGGTCCATGGGGCCACCCTGGAAACAGTGAGGGACTGGCCCGCGGTGCCTCTGCTAGCGAAAACGGAGCTCGGGCGGGCTTCATGTGGCCCTCTTGAGCTCTGTTTTCGCTGGAAGAGGGTTGCAGGAGACCATTGCAGCCGGAAACGGAGCTCAGGGGCCCGTTTTCGCTGGCAGAGCTCTCAGGCCGCCACAGGCACCGCCGACATAAGTGACATCAAGCTGGCCATGCCCACCCTGGCCACACCTACCCTGGTCCCTCGAGGTCAAACACAACCCTGATGCAGCCCTCAAGGAAATCGAGTTTGACACCCCTGGTCTAAGCAAATGAAGCTGATAAATGTAATATCCATAGTTCTTGACTTATGACCGGTACTGTAGCGACTATTTTGAAGTTGCGAAAAGGGAATTACAACCTGGTTCTGAACTTCCAATGGTTGGGCTTCTCCTTTAAGGTCATGTGACCATAAAGGTAATCATTAAGCAGTATAGTTGTTAAGTGAGTTATCACACGACTGTGCCTGTTTTTATGACCTTTTTGCCATGGTCATTAAGTGAATCACATGTGGTTGTTAAGTGAGACATCGCCTGACTATGATTCGCGATCTGTGGTGGCTTCTCCATTGACTTTGCTTGTTGGAAGCTGGCTGGAAAGATTGCAAATGGCGATCACTTGATTGCAGTGATGTTTCAACTGTTATAAGTGTGAAGACTGGTTGTAAATCATTGTTTATGACATTCTTGTAACTTTGAATGGTTGCTAAACAGATAATTGTTAAGCAAGGATTATCTGTAGGCTTAGGACTAATCCTCAGATTTATGACCTTTGCAGATCTATAAAGTGAAAGAATAAAAGAAAAGGTAAAGTGAGATGATAAGTACTGTTGCAGTTTAATGACTTCTTTGTTTAACAACTGAGTTGCTGGTCCCACTTGTGGCCTTTAAGAGTACTATCTGTACTGCTTGAGGCCTGGAGAGTTGATCTGGGATAATGGATAGCATTTCCTAAAAGCATCCTATTTTACCACTAGTTTATTCTGTACTCGTTAGGGCAAAAAAACTCAGATAAAAAGCCAATAGCCACTCCTGACTTTTTTTTTAATTAAAGAAAAGGAAAAAAATGCCATGGAACTGAGCCCGTGTCACTTCAAACTCACTAGAATAATTTCATCCTCATAAGTGCAGAAATAAAATTAGTTTGCCTGCCCTGTCATAATATTTACTTTTGGCACAAGCATTATTTTATTGCAGAACAGGGAAATCGAGTTTAATAAGAAGTCAACTTTATGCATACTTTTCTCTAGGGGCAAAATAGGCCTCGATTCTACTTTAATTATAAGAAAGAAAGGATGCTATATCAGCTTGGTGGTCCCCGATGTATCCATGGTGGCTTGGTTTCCAATCTGGGTGTTCTCCTGATGTGTGGTTGTCAACTCTGAGCTTTCCCAGCGAGCGAAATCATGAAATGTAGACTTGACATCATAACAAGGGTTGATCAGCTGAAGGCCTCCAAGCCATATGTAGCCTCTGAATGTATTTGGTGCCATTCCAGAGCATCTGCAACATTTGCAACTAAATGTTTCATGTGACACAAGGAAAAAATTGCATTTTCAACAGTAGAAAAGGAGGAATTTTATTAAAGACACCATTTTGTCCTGCCCATAAACTTTTCTCCACCTAACTAATGGGAGGACAAAGGGGTTGGACAGTTACCGTGGGTGATTTCCAGTTTAGTTTGCATCTAGCGTACACCTCCAGTCAATTATTATATCTGGATCTGTGCAAGTACATTTTCCACTCAGGGCAGCTAGCAAAAAAACAGGCTGATGTTTAGTTATTAAATATGATCAAACTTTAAACAAGTTAACTGGGAAAAATGAAAAACAAGCAGACAAAAAATGGAGAAAGAGAAGGAAGAGATAAAAAGCGAGAGTTATTTAATAATAACAAACTATGTTATCTATACCTACAAACTTAGAAAGTACAGAGCTTTGCAGAACTACTGTAAATAACATTGTGGATATTTAACCCTATTAGTTATATCGGCCTTAGCCTATTTTTGTACATAACAGCAGCCAAATAAATTTGGAAATGAAGACACGAGGTGATCCCTTTATTTGCACCATGAAAGAAACAATTTGATGGGTGGAGATGATTATCCAACATATGGGACAAACTTTGAAAGGATCTGACATTACCCTGCGTCAGCTCTGGGAAAAGACTAGCTAAAAACACAGGGACAGATGTGGAGAAACCACGCCCAGAGCTGGCTCCAGGGAGTCAAAGGGAGATTTTCAGCAGCTGTTTTGCTACAGCGGCGTTTCACAACCTTAGCAACTTTAAGATGTCTGGACTGCAACTCCCAGAATTCTCAGCAATGGAACTTGTTTAGCTAGAGAATTGTGGGTGCTGAAGATGACATATCTGAGGTTGCCCAGGTTAGAAAGTATTAGGGTAGATCAGTGCTTCTCCACTTTAACAGCTTTAAGATGTGTGGATTTCAATTCACCAAGTTCTGGGAATGGAAGTCCATCTATCTTAGAGCTGGTAAGGTTGAAACCACCGTGTTATTTTTATTTATTTATTTATTTTGTCAGACATGTACAAGATAACAGGTAAAGTATAAACATAAACATGAATAAAGTAAGTATATACAGGTAAATGGAGACAGTAGGGCAGGGACGGTAGGCACGCTGGAGCTCTTATGCACGCCCCCTTTACGGACCTCTTAGGAATGGGGTGAGGTCCATAGTGGACAGTTTGAGGTTGAAGCTGTGAGGGCTTGAGGCTGTAACAACGGAGTTAGGTAGAGTATTCCAGACATTAACTATTCTGTTGCTGAAATCATATTTTTTGCAATCAAGTTTGGATTGGTTTACCTTGAGTTTGTATCGATTGTTTACCTGTGTTAAGAGTGTTGCACTTTGTACACAAATTAAAACTTGTGTGCTGAGTTCAGGGGATGAGTGTAATAATCCAGGTTCATGGTCCGAAGGTTCTGGGGGCATCAGGATTAGATTGGACAGCAAATTCCTGGGTTTTTCTAAGGTCTCTGAAAGAAAACTGGAAAATGTAGGAAATCGACTGTGGAAAACAAAGGAACTTTAAGCTGTGAGGATACAGATTGACCTCTTTGACCAAAAGACTTGGGAAATGTTGGTGTTTAATGGAAGCCAATGACTACTTGGTTATTTCCTTTGGGTCCATTTCCAATGTATGTGCTCTGTTTTGCCAAGATTGGAAGGAGAAGGATGGCAATGTCTATCTGGAGTCCAGGGAGCCAAATTACATTACTTATTATGTAGCAGGCAACCGATGGCGCTCCTTTTATATTTTGGCAGCCGGGATACAATTTCCTGTTTCATTCTAGGATCAGCATGCATAGGTTAAGGGGACCCTTAAATCTTCCCTTTATTCCTCCAGACTCTCAGACGACAATGGCGATGTTTATCTTACTCTTCTTAATCTCTTTAATTGGCTTGAGATGGGGAATGCTTGCAAATGAGGTGGATGTCAGAGGAAGTCTTACCGCTATGTATCCATGCAAAGCTATCCTGGTCAGGCTGAGCTCCTTTGTAAGTTTTAGCCTAAGATAAAATTGAGCAGACTCAGCTGTACACTAGGGAAAATATGTTTCCTGGATCCAGGGTTTTTGTTGGGGATGGGGGATGGGGAAGTGGTTTCTCATTTAAACAATCTACCATCTGACAATCGCTTTCTCTTGGAGGAACTTATCGGATCTTCCACAAGGTTGTTCTTAGCATCCCACTCAAATTAACCTCGTTTTGTCTGCTCAAACTCCACTATATTCTTTCTGCTGTTTTGTTGTCATCAATCATCATCACCACCACCATCATCATTTTAGACATTGTCTATCCACTGCAAGATAAAGGCCTCTTCTGCATGTTTCCAACCAATATGGTCCTCAGCTTTCTTTTGCCAATTGGGCCCACAATACTTGCTGATGTCGTCGATCCATCTTGTTTGGGTCTCATTCGTGGATACTTTTTATCAAGTGGAATCCATTTTATGACTACCTGCCGTCAGTTCTTCTTGCAGTTCTATGTGACCAGTCCATTTCCATTTCAATTCTTTTACTTTCTTGATGATATCACATAGTTTTGTTTGTTCTGTAATCCATGTGCAGATATAATGTATATACAGTAATATACATTATTACTGTGTGTGTGTGTGTGTGTGTGTGTGTGTGTGTGTGTGCCTGTCTGTCTGTGTCTGTGTCTGTTTTGAAATCTTGTTGGAGGATTTCTGAGATGTGGGAAGGAAGAACTGTAATAAATTTTAAATAAAATTATTATTTCGCTTAATGAGCTGTGGTATACTTCAATTATTACAATATTCGCCATCACTGGGATCCCAGCAGTAAAACAAGACAAGATGGCAGTTGAAACCGTGTGATTGAAACCCCACCCATTTGCTTGTGTTTTATATCTATGCACTATAATAAAAATGAGGTAGGGGCTTTAATTACACTGCATCTTGCTTTTTTTTTTTAACCTCTCACCAGCCCACCTCACCATTGTCAGTGTTCTGAACATACACTGAATAAGGATCTAGAATAGTGCAGATCCAGCAAAGATTTAAGTAGACAAGTTTGGGGCACCATGAGATATTATTGAGGGATGCGGTGGCTCAGTGGCTAAGATGCTGAGCTTGTCGATCAGAAAGGTTAGCAGTTCAGTGGTTCGAATCCCTAGTGCTGCGTAATGGAGTGAGCTCCTGCTACTTGTCCCAGCTTCTGCCAACCTAGCAGTTCGAAAGCATGTGAAAATAGGGACCACCCTTGGTGGGAAGGCAACAGCGTTTCGTGCGCCTTTGGCATTTAGTCATGCCGGCCACATGACCACGGAGACGTTTTCAGACAGCACTGGCTCTTTGGCTTTGAAATGGAGATGAGCACCGCCCCCTAGAGTTGGGAATGACTAGCACGTACGTACAAGGGAACCTTTACCTTTACCTAAGATATTATACTCTCAACCTAGAATCCTAGTTTTATTTAGCCACTTACCTGTATTAGGTGATTTTAAGCAGATTTTGATGCTCAATTTTCTTCTTTAGTATAAAGATTGTCCACATAACTTCTATTTTACTTTTCTAGTTTCTGCTTAATTCAGATGGTAACTCACCTTGATTCTTAATGGAAGTCCTTATTTATGTTACCTGGTGAAGTCAATTTTATTTTAGGTTATTACTTTAGCAGATTGATTATATTCTGATCTTTGCTAGTGATCTTTCTGCTGTTCAGATTTTCTGTCAACTTCTTCATTAAACTTGACTGTTTTACTCTCATATCAACTTGTCCATTCTTTCTGATCTTTGCTAATTTCCAAATCTTCAGTATTCTTCTCTTCTACTAGTTTGAAAATATGCAGCCCAAACTTGCTATACTTATTCTTTCTCCTTAAGTTCTAGTTCTTAAAGGAGCAGAGATGGTGATACCTATTCTATGTACTTTTGTAAAGTAGGTGTTTGACTTCTGCATAGAAAATCTTTTCTACCTTGCTTTGATCAACAATGTTGTAAGGGAAAACATCAGTTAATTTATAATCAATATAGATACAATAATTGTTCTGTTCCACCAAGATAGATTTATGATGCCAGATGTGATATCATCCCCAAGATAGACTAATAGTAATCATAAAAAAAATAAGAAAAGAGAATTGCCCTTCAGAACTCTTTGAGTTTCTCCACTTTGACCTGGAATGTTAAATTGTTCTGAGACATAGTCAGAGGGTCCTTGAGTAATCTATTGGGATCAATGAATTGTTTCAAGTCCTCTAATTCTAGAACTCTTATGAGAGAGGAGTGGTGTGGGGAGGGGGAGAGACTAGAGCAGGGGTGGGTTCCTACTGATCTAACAACTGGTTTGCTTTGTGCATGCACTTTGCATGTGGATGCACGCTTTGCGCATGCGCACACCAAATATGCACTGTGTGCGTATCACATTGCTACTAAAAAAACAGCTGAGGCACAGCAGAGCTGAAAAACAGCTGATCCATGCTGCTGCACCAATCAATTGAGCTTCAAACAAAGCAAATAAAGGTACACTATACTGCGCGGGCAGGTGGGTGGGCCAAACTACCAGTTTGCCGAACCGGTAGCTTAACTTAACAAACGGTTCAGGCGAACCCAATGGTGGGATTCAAATTTTTTCACTACTGGTTCTGTGGGCGTGGCTTGTGGGCATGGCTATGCAATTTGCCAATCAGAGATGGTATTTGCTGGTTTTCTGATCCAATCGAATTATCACTACCGGTTCTCCCAAACCTGTCAGAACTGGCTGAATAGCACATCTGGGCGAACCAGTAGCTTACTTAACAAACGGTTCACCTGAACCGGTCCGAACTGGTAGAAACCCACCCCTGGACTAGAGGATCTATATATGTCTGCCTGCCTGCCTGCCTACTTACCTACTATCTCTGTGTGTCTAAAACTGGGCTCTTTGAAATAAAAAAGCTAAAACCTTCCTCTAGAGATAGGTCCTAAGCCCAATTATATAACAGAGAGATCCTGAAATCTACTGTTTTATGGCAGATGCTTTATTGCAAATTAAATTAATAGAAACAAAGCAATGACAGGTCACACACACACACACACAAATCCATACAAAAGTGAACAATAAAAAAGCTGAAAACTGAAGAACAACACTATATTTCAGGTTAAAAAGCTGTACACACACGAAGTAGGACAATAAAAGGATTTGCCCAGTTAGACATTTACATAGCTGCGGCCAAAAATGTTAGTGTTACATAGTTGCTGCAAAAAAGCACATAAAGTAGCACAATACTTTATTTAGCCAGTGTTACATAGCTGCTACCAAACTAAGTGATTGACTTTAATCCTAGTTACCCAGTTATTCAGTGTTACATGGCTGCTGCCAAAAAGTTCAGTGTTACATCAATGCTGCCAAAAAATACACAAAGTAGGATAATAAAAGGATTTAGTCAGTAAGCCAGGGTTATATAGCTGCTACCAAAACTTCAGTGATTGAGTTTAATACAGTTTGACCCAGTTATTAAGTTTAAAATGTTAAACACCAATCAAATGTTGTTTTAGGCAACTTGACTCATATTACGTCAGAAATTTATCTCTCCCATGCACAAAGGAAATACAAACAGAAGGTTCATACCATAAGGCATCTTTCTCACCCAGGGAAAATACCTTATTGTCGGGGATTACTTTAAGGTAGCTATTTATTAGGGCTAACTGAAAGGAATTGAACTAAGCAAAAAGGAGGCAAAGCACAGAATGGGACTAGCCAAATAAATGTAAATACTCTGTCCTGCTAAAGGACAGATCAGAAGAAAGTGGGAAACACTTTGTTTGTGCGAAAGGACATTGAGTGCTGAATATCAGTTTCCCCAATAGAAACTCTTACAAAGATTTTCATTTGACTATGATCTAGTTTTTTTTTTTTTAATATTAACAAGAGTGCATATAACTAATGTATTGTAAGGAACCAATGAAACAATTCTATTAAATAATAGGACAACACAGGTAACCAGAAGTAAAATTGTGACAAGCCATTTGGGAGAAAATGACTTGCCATAATTTGACTTCTGGTTACCTATATGCACTTATAAGAGTACTAGCTGATTACCCGGCCTTGCTCAGTTTTTTTTTTTTAAAGGAAGTATACTTGTGCCGGAATGTCCTGTTGGTTGTTGATGTTGTGTGTGTGTGTGTGATGTGTGCTTCTGTGTCTCTGATGAGGGTATTAATGTCCTACCTTGTCTGCTGCTGCTTACTTTCTGTCCAGTGGTGAACTTTAAGCCTGGAGGACTTCAATTCCCAGAATTCCTCAGCCAGCAAAGCTGTTTGTTTGTTGGCAGTGGAGGCAATGGCGCTGAAGGAAAAGCGGGTCAA
>JANHJO010002297.1:121828-131918 GCA_032468235.1 Pseudoxyrhopus heterurus | reverse complement strand
ATACAGTCTTGATTCTCTAATATTATATATTACCATCGCACCTCCACTGTCAAGGAGTTTCTTTACACAATGATATTACAGTCATAGAAAGCACTTCTCCTTTATTACTGCGTTAAACATAAGAAACTCTGATCGTTTTCAAGAAGCCACACAAATCAACATATGGTTGATCAGAAAGAAAAAGTCAAAGCCAAGACATACCAAAGTATAAAGAATGAATGGCCCCTTGGATACGAACTAAAAAAAAGTTGATTATAATACTGGTGGTAGCTAAAGTAATTTCCTGTACAGGTTTGAATGTACATATGACAGATGGGTTTTCTTTGGTTTCCAGCCAGTGTTACAGAAGCCAGCACTGTGTCTTATTAAGAGATCCACTTTAGCTGCCAGACTTTATTGAACAAGAAAAATAGGGTATTTAATTGGCCTGTCAGAAATATTTTGCATCTTAATTCTACAGAATCCAGCCACTCACTTACCCATAAAGCAGATGTCTGTTCTTAACACAAACTACCAATAGAATAACTGAAGGATTACTGGCCAGCAGCGTAACAAAATGGGTTTTTGACAGGGTATTGTGAAATATATATATATATATATATTATAAACCTCTACAATCAACTAGCAGTTCAGAAAGACATTCCAGCCAACAATGTTGGAGTGGTTTTCTTGGCAATCCATTTGTGCCACCACTCCATGAATGAATCTGTCATACCTGAAGTGCTTGGAATAGCACCCTTCACAACTCATGAAATCTTTAGCCTTTCTATTTAAAGGTAAGGAGGTGATTCCTATCAATATCTATTTTGAAGCAAGCTCCCTTGAACAATTGGAATTCTGAATAAATATTCACTTAGATCAGGAGCACAAATAAATGAGTTATGAGCGCAAACACATTGAAAGTCCATAGACATTGTTATATACAGGGGGAAAAACCACCATTCAGTGACTGTTGGAACTTATTATGGTGTCGAATGGGTGGTACTTTATTAAATTTATAGGCTGCCCATCTTGCTATCAAGAGTGGCTCTGGTTCCAGCTATCACGGTTTCTGCCATCACATCATTCCTGCAGTTACATGATCATAATTTGTGATTGTCCCTGCCAGCTTCCCCTAAGAAAAATTTATGGGAAAGCCATCAGGAAGTTAGAAATCATATCATTTAAGGCCCTCACTTAATGACCAATAATGATTCACTTAACAATGGTACTAGGGATTGGCAGAACTGCCATTGCTAAGTTTCATGGTCACGTGCTGTCCACTTTATGACCTCATTTAGTAACAGAAATTCTAGTTCCAATTACCCTCATTAAGGAAGGACTACCTATACTACATAAAGTATTGGAACAGGAACAGAGTTATCCAAGTTTAGTTGTCCCCATCTGCCAGAAAAATTATCGGGGTGATTTTGAGACAGTTGCCATCTACAATTTACTTTACAGACCATATTTTGCCTTTTTAAAAAAGATAACAGATGGAAAGTGTGTTCAGCTCACATTTAATTCCAATTCTACTAAATTATATATAACTCGCATATCAGTACCTGGTATAGATGTCATAGGAAGCGACTATTGTACTAGTTTTATTTTTTTTTCTAATTATGTACCAACAGCAAATACAGAACATGAAAATACTTCCTCTTTAATTCGTCTCTATATTATCTACTCTACTTTATAACCTCTGAAAATTTTAAAAGTTGCATTCTCTTCCCAAATGCATAACATTTATATAATAAAGGACTGTCAAAAGGATGATTTTAGGACTGAATAATTAAGAATTAAATATATTTTTCCTCCCAAAATTTTTAGAAGGGATATTACCAGTAATTAATTTGTAAATATCTTCCCTGTTATATCTTAGATTTTAGAATAGAAAAAAAAGGGGCAAACTTAAAAAAAAAATATTGACATGTCATTCAATAAACAAAGCTCATTGAAAGGTAGTGTTTTTGAAATGCACATGTTGTGTGAAAAGTTATGCCAGTGTATAACAGAGGAAGGAAAACAGATGGAAGCTTCTCTCAAGGGTAGCATAGATTTAGCAGCATTGGGTTCTTTCCACAATATGTGTGTTCCTTTGTTTCTCATAGGTTAAAATGTTTCAAGATTTAGAACCATATTTATTATCATTCAAAAGCACAATTAGGTTTTAATGCATTTTTCAGAAGTGTTGGAAATTCCAAAAAAGGATTGAGATTATTTAAATCTAAGAGCCAAGAGCTTCGAGTCAGAAACTGCTGTTCCATGTAACCCTCTTGGCAGTACGTTCAGCGTCTGATGGTTAGTCTATGCCACTGTTTCTTCCTTCATCTTCCTTCCTTCATGATCCTGTAACCAAGCACTGAAGCAATGTTTATGTTTAACTGCCTTCTGATATAGCAGAAATATCCACTGAGTGAAGGCTTCGTAGCCCTGAATACATTTTTCTAATGTTTATACCCACTAGAAATATATCAAGAGTTCCACAGATATAGAAGGAATATTTCTCCCAGATTTTATTGAAATATACAGACGTTGAAAACAAAGCAGTCTACTAACCAACAGCCAACCATCCACAGACATTATTTGATAAGAAAGGAAGTATATTAATAGTTGGACATGCCTTGGGAATTAGAAGAAATGGAAAATAGAAAATAACTGTTTCTGCATGGAAGTTCCATTTTCTTGGTCACAAAAAATATCTTCTTTTAAACAAATCCCTGAAGTTCCACTGAATATCAATACAATCTTTTAAACACTCTTTTCCCATTATTCCTGGTTGTAGAATAACTATAGAAAATTCCTTTTAAAATTGTATGTAAACAAACAGTGACGCAACAGAGCTTCAAAAAAATGAAAGTGCCTAGCTCAAGAAATCTCACAGAAACTCCAAAGAACCCCCATGGTATATATATGCTTTGGGGAAGGGAGTTTGTGACTAAAGATTCTTTCAGATTTTTTAAATAGTGGTATTTTGAGAATAAAATTGCACACTTGATCCTTGTATGCAAGGTAAATATGCACTTTTAAGAACAATCGTCTTCATTCCTGCATCCAGCTCTCGGTACTCAGATTTCTAAAGTGGCTCCATTTCCTAGAATGTGCTTGGCCGCTCTTTACAAATTGATCTATTCTACTATTGGTCACCAACAGCTGAGATATCAATTAATGATATGTTGTAACACTAGAAAAGTGTGGCCAAACACAAATGATCATTATAGCTCTACTATAGTGTAGTATTCATAGAATAAAACGATAAGTGTCTTTAGCCTTTAAGATGGCAGTGTCACATGTTTGCTTGTTGACAAGGCACAGAAAAAAACAGTAGAATTTATCTTCCAAGTAAAAGTATGGCTAAATAGCAAATTTAATTCAAAGGAGGAGGAGGGGGGGGGAAAGAACTATAGTGCTATTGCTATTCCTAAGAATTACAATCAACACAACTTATCTTGAATGAAGTGTTCCAGTCACCAATACATAGCAATAATAATAGCACTGTATTTATACACCGCCTATCAGGGTTTGCAACCCTCTCTAAGCAGTTTACAATGTCAGCATATTGCCCCCAACAATTTGGGTTCTCATTTTACCGACCTCGGAAGGGTAGAAGGCTGAGTCGATCTTGGAGCTGGTGGGATTCGATCAGCCAGACTGCTGATCTGTAGTACTGCAGTACTGTGTTCTTACCACTTTGAGCCACTGCAGCTCCCTGCAGTGTCCTTTTTTTAAATTTTAATTTAGAAACATTTGTACCATTTTCAGTCAGAGGGGAAAAAATCTAAATGCCTTTATTAATTCAACTGGAGCTATACAAAATTGTTTCAAGATTTGGTTAAATAATAATAGGAGAAACCAAGGGATGAGGCAGCAAAAACACAAGTGATGGATTTCAGACTTTTATATGTGTAAGATACACCACCATATGGAATGTGATTAAAATTGGGATTTATCAGGTGTAGGATGATGTGTGGTTGCACTAAGAGTAAAAGCTGCCAGGATATCTGTGATTTTTCCAGTTTGGAAATACGAGTTTCTACTTCTAATAAAATCACAACTGCTTCCATTTTTATCTGAGCAGCTAAGTGACCTAAATTTGAACTGAATTATGCAGTTGCTTGAATAAGACACTAGAGGGAAACAATACAATATTATTCAGTGGAACCTCAGAGCTCCAGGTAATTTTAGAAGAGCATTTATTAGGAAGACTTGCAGTTGAGCTTCGCTTCCTCCTTGTAGCCTCATCATCTCATCTGTGTTTTGTACAACACTTTCCAGAAAATCTCCTCACAACTGCAGTTCCAAACATACCTATGAAAATTGTCACAAAGGCTCAAATATGGCACCACTAATGGTGCAATGGTATAATTGTTGGATTTAATTGTGATCTTGATTCACTCAAATGACTTGCACAACTGATGCAGCATTGGTAACTATCCAAATAAGGCAATTTCTAAAACCAGTACTGTTAAGATATTTCTCATGACTGCCAAATTGTAATACCAATTATCATAGTTGCGTTAAAACAAAACAAGACACCAAATGCATCATTAAAACTGTGTTTAGAATTAGAAAAGTAAGAAATAAGCTAGTCTTGTCCAAATTCTTTTAGTCTCTGTCTCTGTCTCTCTCCTTCCTCATAGATACAGAATTATACTTTTTTTAAGAGGAAAAAATATTTCTGCACCGTATCACTTTAAAAAATGGTTAATTTTCATAACAGGTGGACCAATTAAGGATGAGGAATCAGGAATTAATTTGTTAGAAGCACAGCCAAGGTGTCTTAGCCTGTTACATTATGTTGGCATTTAAGGCTATGATATTTATATGACTTTCTTTATTTTTCCCAATAAACATGGCAACTGACTATATCTATATGAACTTGTGGTTCAACTCATTGATATAAAAATACTGATTCTGCGATTCAGTCAGTGTCTACTGTTTTCATTCTGTATGCCATTTTCATGAGTTCTTTACAGTAAAGATACCTGAGATTCAAGTAAGCCTAATTCCATATGGAATACTGTAATGTCTGTTTGATTCAAATAAACCTAATTCCATGTGGAATAATGTCTGTTTTGGCTCAGGGTTTTTCTCCAGTGAGAGATGAAGTGAGCCAATTTTCCAAGCTGTATGAATATAGAATTTCGGATATTTTTTGACTGAAATGGGAATGTTTTCCAGTATGTAATAGATAGTAATAGATTAACAGAGTTGGAAGGGACCTTGTAGGTCATCGAGTCCAACCCCCTGCTCAAGCAGGAGACAGCTTTATTCGCTCTCGGGATTCGAACCGGTGAGTTGCCGACCTCAGTGGTACGCAAGCCCAGCATCTTACCACGTGAGCCACCATCTTGCTATATGTTATACACATACACACACACACACATATACACACACATATATATGTATGTATGTATGTATGTATGTGTGATATAGATAGATAGATAGATAGATAGATAGATAGATAGATAGATAGATAGATAGATAGATAGATAGATAGATAGATATAATGTGTTACAGGAGAAGAATGCTTGACCAGATAAATGGTCAGAGGCTTCAAGAATATTGATGCTGAGTGATTGACTGATTATTGGAAAGCTGGCCATGAAGATGATCACCATAAATATCTCTCTACTCAAATATTTGATCAAGCTATATTGAAAAACCTGGAGAAAAAGTAACAAAACATTTCAAATATCTTCCCATGGCTGCTTTGAGTCATGCCAGTTATTTTTACAGAAGTTCAAATTTATCACACAAACTTGGTTTTCCTCCCCCAAGTTCAAAAACAAACAATATTAAAATGCAGATTAAAGTCAGGGAAAGTTATTACACTATGGGGGATTATTTATAAGCTAAAGTACAGAACATTTCTGTGACATGTTCAGTTTTAAAATCTTAGCTTAAAGCATCTGCCAATTATAATTATCGGTTGCCTGGACATCTTAGCTGCCTGCTGGGCACTGGATTTCTGTACTCTCTCAACCCTCAAAAACCAGACCTTTGAATAACAAGAATTTTTTTACTTTGAATAACAAGGATGTGGTGGGCAGCCAGTTTTAAATCAAATCCTGGTTCTGTATAAGAAAGTTGGTGAATAAATACCCTGTTTCTCTAACAATACGACCCACTTCAAAAATAAGCCCAAGCCTAATTTTTTTTTGCGGGGGCTAATACACGCCTTACCCCAAAAGTAAGCCCTAGTGAAGGGGTGGGCGTGGCCAGCACAGGAGGCAGCCCTTCCTGCACCTGAAAATAAGACCCTGTCTTATTTTCTAAGAAACACAGGTATAACATCTGTGTTCAAATAGTAATAATCTGCATAAATTGAAAAAATTACGACATGTGCAACTCAACGCCAACTACCAAAGCAAAGTGGTCACTGATCTCCAATCCTGTCAGGTACAAAAAAAAAGTGTGAAAAGGATAAGGAATCTGTAGCTGACTTGCACAGCAGATATTCTGCCACCAAAATATGAATCCACAGAATTTGCTATGTGAAATCCTGGAAAGCTGCTGAAAGTAATACAAGCAATGTGGAGCTCCATGCCTCAATCAAACTCAGCTACCTTCCTATCTAAGCCATGTTTCATTTTTTTACCCTCTTCAGCTGGTAATTCAAGCACCCTGAATTAAAAGTTTGAACACCTTTTAAAGAAGTTTGGAAAATCTTTTTTAAAACTACCCAACTGAGGTGTTAAGGCTTAGAAGAGGGTTCTTACAGACACCTGGGAGTTGACTAGTAGTAAATGTTAACACCACCATGTGCAAGTCTTGCCAGGTTGCTTTTAGGCAGCTGCTGCTGATCTTTTCAACACATTGTTACTAACTTTAATTAATTGTTTTCTCTCCCTGCTCAGCAAATGAGTATATCAGAGGGATCAACGCAAGAATAAGAAGGGGAAAAGTCCTTTTTTTCTGGATGCCAGAATGGCATGAATTTTTAAGCATCCCAGTTGAAGAAAGACACTTTATAGCGGAGATAGGGGTGCTATATATTACAGGGCATATATTAAAATCTACTGGGCTGGTAATGTGAAATATGTTTAAAGAACATGGTAAAAAACTTAACCTTACTTATGTTTAGCTTATATGAGGAATTAAAAGAAAAATTTGACAAGAATTTACATTTTTCAATTTGTGTTTTTTTCCTACTGGCTTCCTACTGGAAGATACTTACTTCCATGTTTATGGCTATTGTCAACAATTCAGAAGGATGTTTGTTGCTTTCAGTCCTGAGAGAGCTAACCTAGTCCAGCTTTTTCAAGATCACCTCGGGTTAGCTAGTGATGTCACTTCCAAAGCTGAGAGACTGAGTCATGGCATAAACCAGGGGTGTCAAACTCACATCGTCACAGCGGTGTCAGGTGATGTATCAGGACTTTTTTCCCCTTTGCTAAACCAGGTGTGGGCGTGGCCAGTACGTGACGCATCTGGCCCACGGGCCGGAAGTTTGACAGCCCTGGCATAAACAAACAATAGCTGCTATTGTACCACTATTCTACTGGGCCACTATTCTCCTTATTATCAATTATATTTTCATTGAATAGAGAATCCAACCAGGTTCAAATTCCAAGTATAAGCTAAAACAATATAATTATATTTGGGACATGTTGGGCCCACAGTTTTAAACCAAATACATATTTAGGGATTAGAAAAAGACAAGCATGGTTTTAAAAATGGAGGAAGAAACAACAATAATCTGAAATATGCTGATGACATTCCTCTGAAAACACAAATGATCTGGAAGCTGAAGCTATGGAAGTCAAGGCGTTCAGTGAAAAAAATGGGACTAAGATTAAATATAAGACTGAGCTAATGACGGGTACAGCAACCAGCCTTATAATGGATAATGATAATCTCAAAAGGGTGGATACTAGGATCTGCTTTTTAGGATGAACCATCAACAGTAAGGGAACCAGCAGGCACGAAACAGGCCACCAACAAGCACTTTGTAGAACAATAATAAAGGATTTGGAAAAGGTATTCAGATATTAAGCTTATCTCTGTACCTACAAAGATCAGGATCATGCAGACAGTAGATTTTCTTGAGATACTCTATGGAAATGAAAGCCAGACTTCGGGGGGGGAAACAGGATTGAAAAATTACTAATGCTTTTGAATTTTAGTGTTGAAGAATACCCAAGAAAATGAAGAACTGGGTCATATTGGAGTTCTTGAAACAGAGTTCTTGCTCAAGGTACAAATGACCAAACTCAAATTATCATATTTTGGACATATTATGCAAAGATCTAAGCTGCCTTGAGAAGCCTATAATGGTAGGAAAGATGGAAAGAAACAGAAACAGATTGACCAACAGCAAGGATTGATCAATTACAGCAGTGATAAAGAGCTGCAGAACTCTATTGGGGACAGATACGTGATTGAAAGCACAGAACTAAGCATGGTATATCAATATGCAGATTCAAAAATTGTTATTCTTAACTTTGAATCACTCAACTTTGCTGTATTATATGCTACACTATTGATGTCTATGCCTATGCATGTATCTAATTCCTAAATTTCCTATGAATAGTTCTACTTCTGGCTACTGAAATCCCTCAATTGCAAATTCTTCCTCTCCTACACCATACAATTCTTCCTCTAACACCCATCCAGACTCTGATGCATTTTCCTTCTATAATTGGAAACCGGGTGTTGTCCGGTGCTCTTCACATTTCCTTAAAGTCCCAGAGGAGAAAACGAAGGGAAGGAAGAACTTAAGCTGGTCACAAAAAAATATTTCCTTCCCTCTACTCTATATTTTAAATTATCTTACACAGGAAATAATATGGAAAAAGGAGGAGCACCACTGATTTGCATGGAGTATTTTTCATTTTCCTTTCTTTCTTTCTTTCTTTTTTACTTTATGGGCTGACCTGTATGCCATCTCAATTACAGAGTGACTCTAGGCAGCTTACACAATAGATATAACTGTCAGCCCTTTGAGGTAGGCCAGTTCAACAAACAGACCTGAGATTCTGGGAATGTTCTTTATTCTTATTAAAAGGGAATGTTGGAAGTGTCTCAAAGTTTCTCTCTGCCTCATCTTAAAGATTCATAAATTCCTTCCCCATTCCCAAGACCGTATTTTTTTTTCCCACAAGAGATAACAAGTCACACCTTGAATTACACCCAGAGACCACTGATAGCTAATGCAGCTTGCAGAACAGATGTTGTAATGGGCAAAGTGAGAAGAATTAATAACTATTTTGGAGCCCATTTTTAAAGGGGATAAAGCATGATCCTTGCATTTTAAAAAATCTTGCAAAACAGATCGTATCATAAAATGTTTTATTGTATAATGAAAAAGGGACATTTTCTAAGATACGGTAGTCATTAATCTTTCCATATGTGGACAATTATACCAAGAGTTTATCTCCATGACAAATACTTTCTATCTATGGCAATTGTATGAAAAGACTTCAATGTTAATCACTGCTAGAGTGTATTGATAAGAGTAAACAAAGGCACTCAAAATTTAGTCACATTTCCAAGCTGGACCGCTGCATTCTCATACTTAATGAAAAGCTTCTGATTTTTTCAACTTTTCAAAATTACCCTTATGAAGAAGATAATTGTACCTTTTGTCTATTCTTCAACCCAACACATATTTCTAGTGTTTAGAATAAGTATGTGATCTCCACTCTGTAATTTTATGACCACGCCAGCAGCTTTAAGACACTCGTAGAAATGCTGCTTCTATCTGTGGTGAAATACATCTTCTTAGATACAACCGGGAGGTGTAAGAGGTCTTCTTTTCTGTGGCTTCATTAAATCTTTACAAATTTCTGCCAAAGGTTTCATGATTTTAAATCAGATTTAATTGCACTGCACTTTAGATTTTATTTTTTATATTTTTCTTGTATATTTTAGTCATCTCTTTGTTTAATTGTAATTTGTTATATATTTTAAAATTATTATTAACCACTTTTGATGACAATGTACGAAGCTGCAATATATGATAATCATCTTCATCCTCACAAAAAAAACACTACATCTAAAAATCTGTTCTGTCCTGCCCTTCTTTCTCTAATTAATAATGTACTGTATATACTCGAGTATAAGCCTAGTTTTTCAGCCCCTCAAAAGGGGCTGAAAAAAACCACCC
>JANHJO010002297.1:103191-118861 GCA_032468235.1 Pseudoxyrhopus heterurus | reverse complement strand
CCGGCTCCTGATAGCTCGTGGAGGGGCCAGCCTCTGGCATGGTGTCAACAGCCGATTCCTCCCTTTCCTCCAACACTGACTCCACATCTCCCTCGGAGTCTGAATCGGCTGCCAGATCAGCAGCACACTACAGAACCACAACAGGTTGATTCCAAGGAAGGCTGAAGGCAAAGCAGCTTCCTAAATCTCTTTACAGGCATCTAACTGCTATTTCTTCCCTAGCAGGGAGCCTCCCTGAATAGCATTGTGGTCAGACCTGCCACCCCTTAAACCTCTAAACAGAAACAACCTTGGTTGCCAGCAAGCTCATTTAATTTAATTTAATTTATTCGATTTGTATTCCACCCGCTCCCGAAGGAGTAATACATAGTAATACATAGCCAGAATTGAGAAGTGTGGGCCAAAACCCCTAAGTTCAACTTGTCCTTCCCTTAACTGCCTCCCATCACTGACAATCCCACCCCCATGAACAATCAGGTCCAACCAAGATGTGGTCAGAATGGTCATTTCAAGCATACTGTAGGTTGGTATGCAGCTACTTTCCTTTCCCCAGCCGGTAGCATCTCGGGAGATCCAGAGGTTACTTCCGCTTTCCCCCAAGCATCCCTGAGGCCGGTCAGTGATGAGGAAGAGGAACAGCCTTTTCCACCCGACCCAAGAAGACATGGGGCACAGACAGGAGCAGTGAAGATCATCCCGATTACTCACGAGGAGGCAGCCTCACCCCTCTTGATGGGCATGCAATTTAGCACAGCCGTTAGCACACCCCAATTTCACTTAACGTGTGTTCCTCTCCCTCTCTTTTGGAAGAGAAAATTTTTATTATTATTTATTACTAAATTTCTATGCCATCTATTTCACCCACAAGTGACTCTGGGTGGCAGTTTTCCATATCGGGGTATGAAACAGAATGAGTCCAAGGACCCATAGAAAAAGTGACATCAAGATAAAGTCCTTATTTTCACTTGGGAAGATGACATTAGACATGGCATTAGAAGACATCAAATTGTCACTTCCCATTTTTGTTTTAAGGAATAATTATTGTGTTTGTGATTACAATAGTGGATTTCTTGCTTTATAGCTTATATGTTGTTCTCTCTTTCATTAAAACACCCTCCTTTCTGTGTACGTTCAGCATTGGGCACTACAGGCAATGGAAATGTAACACAACTCCTGTCAATGTGATTATTTTATAGCGGCCTTCTATGTCCAGACATGAAATGGATTCTGTGGTCAGCAGAGAATAGGAAATTTTGCCTATTGGAGTATGAAACAGATCGAGTCCAACGGCACGTTAAAAAAAGTGACATCATCAAGATAAACTCCCTATTTTTAGATGGGAAGATGACATTAGACATGGCCTTGAAGACCATTGAACGCTCACTTCCCACTCTCGTTTTAAGGAATAATTGTTGCGTTTGTGATGACAATGGTTGGATTTCTTATTAAGCACATATCGTGTGTAGCTGGTTGCTGTTAAACTGCAGGGATTGTGGGTAGTTGCAGCTTGATGCTGAATATCATGCAAGTGTTCATTGAAAGCGGAGAGTGGGTTGCTATTGCTGAATGAAAACTGGTCTTGAGCAACAGTTTTTTTCCCTTGTGAACTCTGGTTGGTGGCTGTTGGAAGGCTGCGTCATATGCCGTTTGTGGCATTGCTTTGGCCAGGTGCTGCTGGAGGAGATCGGATGGTTCCTCTTGGAGCAAAGGGAGGAGACGGACATCCAGATGGAAGTCCAGTTCTGTTGGGTGCGATGCAGCTCATGCTGGAAACTGGGACATTTTGGTGACTGAATAACTGGGTACAGGTCCTTGCTGGGAGGAGGCGAAAGAATCCCTTTAGTTTGGCTTTTGGGGCTTCAAAGTTTGCATCCACTGATGCTGACTGCGTGTTTCAACTGACTCCGTGTTTCCCAGGAATGTGGATGGCTGGAGTCTAATAATGTCTGCCTGGCAGAAGAATCGGAGAACATTTTCCTCTTCCATGTCCTGGAAAGTCCAGCTGGGCCGATCTCAACGCTGAAGCGAACCTGGCTGAAGCCCCCTTGTGCTGCCTCACAGTTGCCACGAAGCCTGAGGGGACGGGGAAGGGAGTAGATAGCCCAGCTTAGAGTAAAAATAAATAATAACAAAGCTCCCTTTCTAGTTTTTTTTATATTCCTCTTCTAGAGTTTTTTTTTAATTTGTCTCCTTTTTCAGTTTCTTTTTGCAACCTATGTTATATTTATTTATTTTATTGGGTTCATGACCACAGTCTTAAACCAAAGGAAGGGGTTCAACTATGGAAATATGAAGCAGAGTTAAAAACCTTAGTGACAGTCTACAAGGGAAGTCATTAAAACAAACAGACTTAAAAAGAATCAGTTAAAACCGGGGATCAGAAAAAATTTGAAGGCTATCACTGCTAATCAGGGGTGGAGCAACTAATTAAAGTTTATCATTGGGTAGAAGTTGGGGGATCTCTTTTTTTTTTTACTTGCGGCCACTTTTGCCAAGAAATGGGCCGCATTGCTTGTCGTCAGGCTGTCCGAGTGCTGGTCCAGGAGGAGCAATGACAACGCCCAAGACTGCAAAGGGAAGTTTAGATAGGCGGGAGCTGGAAGGATGTAGATCTCCTTATCCTGGGACCACTGAGGGCAGCGTAGCATCAGGTGGTCCAATGATTCAACTTCGCCCAATACCCAGGGCCAAAGGCGATCGGGATAGGGTATCCCTTGAAATCTGCCCGTCATAACTGCAGTTGGAAAGGCATTTAAACAGGCCAACAAAAAGACTCGACGGTAGGATTGGAATTTCAAGCGTTGTGTGAAATAGCAGTAATTTCTCTGGAGGAGGGATCCCCAATGCCAAACCGGAGCATGTCCCCCTAGATCTGCACACAGTGCTATTGTATTCCAGGGCTTGGAGCCGGGCTCTGGCAGACTCTAATACATTGGGCGAGATAAAAGCCAAGAGGTCAGATCGTGAGAGGCCCAACAGCGACAATTTGTCAAACATAAGGTGGGCCCAAGAGCTGGTGTAATTATCCTGCGGCAATATGTTATAGTCAATCCTCTTATATATGCTTTAACTGTGTCCGAGACATTTTGCAAGGAAGTATCCTCTTTTTTTATTTTCTTTAAAGAAAAAATCCAATTCTCTCTCCATAAGCTGAACAAATTTATTTATTTATTTTGGTAAAATGTATATGCCGCCCGACTCCTGAAGGACTCTGGGCAGCGTACAGCATATTAAAAAACAATATAAAGAATGACAACAAGATTAAAAAGAATATGAACACTCTCTCGTCACATAATTCAGCTCCAAGCCTGCCGGCACAACCAGGTCTTAGGTGCCTTACGGAAGGGTATCAGCCCAGAAGCAGTCCTGATCTCCGGGGGGAGATCGTTCCATAGGGTCGGGGCCATCACAGAGAAGGCCCTCCCTTGCGGGCCTGCCAGCTTGCATTGTTTTGCTGAAGGGACCCGCAGCAGGCCAACCCTGTGAGACCTAATCGGGTGCTGGGAGGCAAACGGTGGTAGGAGGCGGTCCCGCAGATAACCCGGCCCTGAGCCATGTAGGGCTTTAAAGGTCATAACCAACATCTTGAATTGGGCTCGGAGGCCAATCGGAAGCCAGTGCAGCTCGCACAAGAGAGGTGTTATGTGGGTGTATCGAGACACACCCACAGCTGCTCGCGCAGCTGCATTCTGGACCAACTGTAGCCTCCGAACACTCTTCAAGGGTAGCCCCACGTAGAGTGTGTTGCAGTAATCCAGCCTATAATGCATTTCCTAAAAACGAAATGGAACATCCAATTTAAGCAAAAGTGATGCTATATCTAATTAATACGATGTTGTTTATTGTTTAATACAATATTGTTTGTTTCCTACTATATTGTTCTATCTGTGAATCACTGACAAAACAGTTTATTTTTAATACACCTGTTTTTGCCTCTTCTTCCATGCTGTATCAGGTTCCCTGTGGCCAATCAAGGATGCTGCCTCATCATAATCATATGTCCCATGAGGTTCTTGAACAAAATGTATAGGCTTATTTTCAGCATATACAGAATACTATTTCTGTGGATTCTTGATACTCACTGAGGTTCAAGGCCAAAAAGCTTTGAAAGTACCATAAGGCATTCTTTTAGTGGACTGACTCTCAGAAGCTAAGGTAAGATGGAAGAGTTTTCATACTACTGAAGAAATTTAATTTCCAAATTGACATTTTTTTATCATGCTAATTAGGTTATCATATTTTTTTTATATATTTTGTTTTTAGATGTTTCTTGAATACTTAGAAGTTAAGGTAAGATGGAAGAGTTTTCATACTACTGAAGAAATTTAATTTCCAAATCGACATTTTTTTATCATGCTAATTAGGTTATCATATTTTTTTAATATTTTGTTTTTAGATGTTTCTTGAATACTAATATATGGCTGCATTTCTGATAGGATGGATTAGGATTCTAAATAAAAGAGACATAGATTTTCAAATTCAAGATATTATAGGAATGTCAAAGTATAAAGAAGGGACAATAGCACTTTAAAGGGAATTAAAACTGCCTAAAGGAAAACATTCTCTTTTCAGTGGGGCTTCTACCAAAAAAGAGGAAAAAAAAATCCCAGTGGACTATTTCTAGTAGAAGATACTTTATTCTAACGTGTTCTTACACCCTGAGCACAGCTGTGATATGGTAGGAACTATATTAACATGCAAGCCAACACAAGCATTTTACTATGCCTTCAGGAAAATTGCAGACATGGATTATTTGAGCTATACATTTATAGATACTGGAGGAAGGAAGGAAGAACAGAATGAATTATAGCTTCAGAGTGATTTCACTTGTGTCTATGTTGCTTCCTTAGAACCAGCTGAATTAAGAGCAAGAAAACTTGAGTTCTCATCCTACCTTCAGCACAAAAGCCAACAAAACTATTCTATTCTATTGTAGCTGACACCCATTGTTCCTTCATATGGTCAACTGACCATACTTCATGCTGTCAATTGACACTAAAGTTACAGTACTATACTGGACAGGTACTATAGCTATTTCAGATCATGTTCCAATAACATTACCGGTTAGTATAAGCAACATGAAGATTATCCTTGCACTGTGTGATCTACTGCCAGTGAAAATTTCATGTTCTCCAAACACACTGCAAATATAAGGTTTGAAAATCTGAATGGTGAAAAAGCAGAGAGGTCCTAACTTATTTATTCAAAATCTCAAAATGTTGTATACTATGCTTTTTGCCTATTCTTCCAATCTTAGAATCTATCCACATTGAGTTTTACAAGAACAAAAGACTGGAAAAAAATATCTTGCTAGAATAGCATGTAGTCCAGAAAATAACCAGGGAGCATTCAATGAATGAAAAGAGTTTCAACTGAAAGTTAGGTTAAAGACAACCATAGATAATCATAGGATCAATCAATTTATAGGAATTTATTTACTGGCAAAATATTCATTCCCATTACAAAAATGCCCGTACCCAAAATCTAGAATTTTGCACGGCACTTCAGATGAGCTGCATATGCCAAACAATGAAAATATCCTTAAAATCACAGAGCTTATGGCTGAGTTTGATGTTGTATTCTAGAAGCATCTGGGATGTTTCACCAATCAAGTTATTTACTTTGGAAAACAAGTCAGAATGAGATCATACAGTTACTGGCAACAAAAGTCAAAGAGAAGATTGCTGCATTTCTGAACTCAACAAGACATTACGCTGTTATTCAGGACCGTGTATCTGTCGCAAGCCAAATGGAAAAAATGACTTTAATGGTTCATTTTCTAACAGCAAATGAAGTGGAAATATCAGAGCAATGGAGATCTCCAGAGAGCATTCTCTCAAATGCCTTTATACTGACGATATTCCAGAAGATGGTACGATGAACGTGCTTTTTAAAATGCTGGAAAATAAAGAAATTACAACAGATAACACGAGTGTCAAGATTACTACAGCACTGTCCACCTAAAAGAAAAGGGCAGATAAGTGCAAACACAAATCTGAGAGTTAGGTCTTCATATATATTTTTTCTTATTCCCTTAATTTGGTGGAGGCTGGCTGCTGAGCTTTTAAAATGTAATTCAATGTGTCCATCTGCATTGATGCATTAATAGAAAACATTGAAGCGACTTCTGAGGCATGATGGGAAAATTGAGTGGGCACAATTAAGCTACCAGGCACCAATTCAGAAGCCAGATGATGCCCAATTGCCATGTTAGATAATGCTTTCACTGTTGATGGGAAAAAATGGTTTTAAAAATGGACTCACCAGAAATACACTTAACTTCACATTTCTAAGGTAGTTTAGCTCAAGAACATACAGGTCATACAGCTCAAGAAAAACAGCAGCTTGGGTGCTGTATAATATTTTAAAATTCTTCCTTCAACCTGAGGAAGATCTTCCCCCACAACGCAGGGCACCGGGTTCAGTTTTGACATGATAAATGCATGCAGTGATTCAGATGAAAAACTGAAAGATATAATTCAGTTAGATCAACTCCACAGACTATTCTATATAGAAGTAGGATGGACACCTTCTTTTGAACTGTGTTTGTTACTCTGTGAGTTCCTTTAGCATTCCTGTTATAGCTGCCAGTGGAGAAGACAGCCACTCCAAACTGAAATTACTAAAAACAGATAAATACACAAGAAAACCTAGTTAGCCTTCCTGGCATTTCAGTGGCCCTTCAAATCTTCACAAAAAGAAGACCCAGAAAACACCTACCTGGATTATTCACACACATTAAAATGCTAGTCTTTACTGTGTAGATAGGAAAAATGACATTTGCTGTTTATTTAAAATAAAGCAGCGAAAATAAAATGTTGTGGACATAGAATAAACAATAAGATCTTTCTTTTCAGCTGCCCTTGCAAAGCTAGTACATGACAGCTTGGGCGATGACTACTTTTAGGATTTCAGCTGGGACGCGATAACTGAGCATACATCAATTTCCTTTTAAAAATGTTGTCAACCTCTTTAATTATGGACATTTACCTACTTATCTAAGAAGTCCTGTGCTACAGTGGTGCAGACGTCAGTCCATCACGCTTTTTTATTTTCATTCTACCTCTGCGTTCATGCTTTTCAACGCCCTAAAATTCTACTTTAAGTCTTCTTTTTAATATTTTAGTTTCCTAGGCAAAGACCTAGGTCTATGGAAAAGGTTCTGACGCTGGGAAAAAAATGGAAGAAAAGAGAAGAAGGTGGACAGACTCAGTTATAGCGGTGATGAATGCATCGTTACACCTAAAAGACCGGAACAGATCATCAGGGGAAAATAATGTGTGTGGTCGCTAACAGTTGACATTGACTTGATAAACATAGTCAAAATGTAAAAGAAAATTCAAAAGCCGAAGCAACTGTAGTTTAAAATAGAACAACACAGGGAGGGCTGAGCCTCAGGAACCCATTTATTCGATTTATCTCCTCATTACTTCCGGGAATACTCGTTCTGCCTAGACACTTGTGTCTGCTAGGGTTTTTGTTGTTGTTGTTGTTGTTGTTTTAATCCTTTTTAAAAATGCCAACCCAGCAGTGCATTTTTCTAACACTCTAAATATTAACAAGACAAGTGTCTCTTCAACGTAACAGGAGCTTCTTAAAGGAGAGGTCAACTCACTAAAGAGTTGACTAGGCAAGTTGAGCAAAAGCATTCTTTTTGTATAAGAGCATTTCAAAAATACTACTAGTTGTGGACTCATTCAAAGAGACTGTTGACTTTATCTTTGAAAAAAATATATCTGAGACACACGTAGACCTGAAGCCATGGATACTAACTGCAAGGAAATACTCTGTTATCATGGTTGTTTGTGTGTGGGGGGGGGTTGTTACTTCTCAATTGAATACTAAAACACCAGCAGGATCAGATATAATTGAGATCTGTTTACTAGGGTGTTCAATTACATCTGTCTGAAGCCCTTACTGTATTCTCTTTCTACATTCAACAGTCTGCTACCAAGTGCCAGTCTCTCTATCACATATAATAAATACTTGTCCTAAAATTATAAATGCATTGTTATATAGAATAACTTTGTTTTTACATAGGTTGGGTTTAGTAGTAACTGGCAATTTGGTAACAATTGATTATATTCTTAACTTATTTGGCTGAACTCTACCAAGTTCTAAAATACTGACGAACAATAGCCAAGGAGTGGCTGATTGAATTTGGAGGGCGGGGGTGATTCTGGAGAAATGCCTAAATAATAATACAATTGCTCACTATTGCATTAGATTTAATTAGACTTAATAAAGGTCTAATTGTACCATTAATAACTAAGCTTTAAGATATTAGAGATTGAAAATACGAATGAGATGAACATGAAGAAAATTTGTAAATAGGTACATTTTGAAGAACTTTAAAACATGAAACAGAATATTCAAAGAACTCAGCAGTGCTGCCTTTTTAAAAAATAGTACCATAGTGTTGATTAAAATATCAAGGAATTTTTAGTTGTGTTGTTGGAATTGTGTATCTTTTGATAACTATAGAGCCTGTTTCTCAGTGATTTTTCACCAGTCTTAAAACTGGATAATAAGAAATTTCAATAAGAAATGGAAAAATAAGGTTTAGGGTAAATACTTTCATTTGGGCATGAATGATATTCAAATCATAATTCTTAAAAATAACAGATAAATATATAGGATAATCAGAAGCAAAATTGATATTGACAAATGTGTTTTTCTTCCTCGCAGTAGGTGGTTTATTTTAATTTAATGAGTTTTGTATTTTCTGAGCTTTCAGATTCCATGATGAAGAGCTGCCTGCACTGGAATTACAAAGTACTTTGGAATATTGTAATTTTATGGCTCATTTTGTAAAGACTGTTGAAAATGAGATTTGTTCCATGAAGAATCTCCCCATTCTACCCCCACTGCTCAGGGTGATTAAAAATGGTTCCTTAATAAATAGGGTTTATTGGCATTTTATTTAGAGAATAAAAATGATATTAAAGCATATGGCTATTGTGGGATGGTAATAATAGGACAGATAGGCAACAGCCATTGAAAATCCTTAAAGTTGTTATCAGAATGAAACTAGAGCAACGAAGATGATAAGGGGTCTGGAGGCTAAACTATGTGATGAATGATTGGGGTAACTAGGTATGTCTAGATGCATGCTGTTGGTGCTCATACACAGTCAAGGACTCAGACAAGAAGAAGAACTAGGGGTGACATGATAGCAGTTTCCAATACCTGGGGTGCTGCCAAAAAGAAGAGAGGGTCAACCTATAATTCAAAGCACCTGAAGGCAAGAGAAGAAACAATAAATGGAAACTAATCAAGGAGAAAACCAACCTAGAACTAAGAAGAAATTTCCTGTCAGTTAGAACAATTAATCAGTGGACCAATTTGCTTCCAGAAGTTGCAGGAGCTCTGTCACTGGAGGTTTTTAAGAAGAAATTGGACAGCCATTAGTCTAGAATGATATAGGGTCTCCTGCTTGAGCAGTGGGTTGGACTAGAAGACCTCCAAGGTCTTTTCCAACCCTATTATTCTATGTTCTATTTGGGAAGGCAACAAAGGCCATTATTACTACATCTTTTTACATGCAGGAAATCTTCACAACTGATATCCAACATCAGAGCTGGAAGTATGGATATATGCTTCCAGTTGAAGTAATTAATAGTAGGAGAACAGAAGGAACAAACCAAATACACAATACAGTACTCTGAATTTCAGGCTACCTCATGTATTCAGTAAAATGGGCTTAATGGTTCAAATGTTTGTTTTTTTTGTCACATGTACAAACTCCCATGTAGATTGTTCTTAGATCAGTGATGGCGAACCTATGGCATGCATGCCCAAAGTGGCACGTGGAGCCATGTTGCCTGGCACGCCAGCCGTTGCCCAGCCCAGCTCCACTGTGCATACGCGCGCAACCCCTGGGTTTCTAACCCCCCCAAAAAAGCTGAAAAACAGCTGTTTTTGGCTTTTTGGGGGGGCTAAAAACCTGGAGGTCCTGTGTGCATGCGTGCATGGCCCCGCGCATGCATGCATGCCTCCCCAGTGGCCCCATGCATGCACATGCAACCCCCATGGGAAAAAAGAGCCAAAAAACAGCTGGTTTTTGGCTTTTTTGGGGCTAAAAACCCAGGGGTCGTGCGCACATGCACGCGACCCCCGCGCATGCACGCACGACCCCCAGGGGAAAAAAGAGCCAAAAAACAGCTGTTTTTCAGCTCTTTTTTCCCCTAGAACTCCCGGGGGACCGTGCGTTGCATTGTGGGTGGGGGGCATGTGGGAGTGTAAGCGTGCGCGTGATTTGGCACACAAACCAAAAAAAGGTTCAGCATCACTGTCTTAGATCAATGCATGAAATATATATTGTGCAAATAATCAAGTTTGGAGATTCAGTCAAAGTTAATTCAATGGAATTTTGTACTAAATTGAAAAGTTAATGCCTCCAAATCACTTTATATAATTCTGGACATTTCAACCCTGGGGTTTTTTTCTTGAATCTCCTGTCAAAACATTATATTTATCACTCTTGATTACCCTGAAGTCAATCATAAATTTAAAAGAGTCGCTTGGGCAGCATATAATTTTAATAAATGTTTTTAAATAAATAAATATTTTTCACAAATAGATTTGAGAGATACTTGGTAACAATTCCCCTATGTGCATATGGTCATTCAGGCACTGCAGGAAGCTCCATCAGCAAATGTAAATCTCACTGGGAACTCAAGTTTTCAATTTCAAATTTTGAAGAGATCATCTCTAAGCCAGGAGCTTCTTGTTTGATTCCAAATACAGGAAGAAATAGCGTTTAGTCACTTCTCAGGCTCTCAAAGAAATGTGCAAGTTAAGAAGAGATCCTTCTAAAGGCGTGGCGGTACTTACAAAGCACCTGTTTCTTATTTGTTAAAGTCAAAGTATCTTTTTTTCAGGCTTCTAAGGTTACTATGAGAGTTGCTACTGACCATTTCCAAACTCATGAGTATATTCATCATTTTGCTTCTGATATACACATTTACCTCCTCACACAAAGTTTCAGCAATTATTACTCTGATATACACATTTATCTCCTCACACAAGTTTCAGCAATTATTACTATCTCTAAAGATAACTGCACTATTGCATACCATGGTAGTATCTTTAGCTTGGAGATCAGCTGAACACTTCCTAAATACTAGTGCCAATTTATCTGAGTGCTAAAGGTAACAAGAGAGGTTGGCTTATGAGGCCAAGATAAGTTAATTGTACATATTTGCAATGCATTGATTACACCAGCCTGCATTTTACCTTCTAATGACTTTTGTATATGAGAGGCACAAAATTACTGGATTCTTGCAGTTTATTTCTTATACGTTATCACTATGCAGTCAGAGTTAAAAACCTGTGAATCCTTTCCTCAGGAGAGTTCATCATTACATTTTAATTGAGACCATGAAGCCACTCCGGTCAAACAAGCTTATAATTATGGCAGTGTTGTACTGGATTTAATATGTGCATGATTAAAATGCTCTTCATGAATTCAAAGTCAAGAAAGTTATTAACAGACACAACTTAAGAATGATTCCTATATTGTATTAAGGTAGAAAACAGACATAGAAATTTAATGACTACATAAAATAGACAATAGAAATTGCATGACAAAAGTACTGAGAATCAGCAGAGCAGCCAAATGTTTACTGATTAAATTCTATTTTCCCACTAATACCTAAAAAAGAAATCACACTAATTAAAATTTACTAATTTCGCTGACGTTCTACTTTTTTTGCTTTCCCAGTTATCACTTGATTGTAGAAACTCACACTCAACACATTAGAAAAAGAACAATGGTGATCTTCTGATAGAACATATACACTTCCTGATATAGTTGCTATTATTACATTTAACAGTGATTACTCTTTAAAGACAGCCTACAAATGTTTTAAAAAGAACAATAATATGACTATTGACTCTTTATGCATGACATAATATTCTTTCCACCATCGAAACTATTTTCAATCACACAGATCTTTGTATAATTTTGGAGTTAACAATAAAAGAAGGAGGAGCCGTGGTGGCACAGTGGTTAGAATGCAGTATTGTAGGGTAACTCTGCCCACTGCCAGGAGTTCAATCCTGACCAGCTGAAGTTTGACTCAGCCTTCCAACCTTCTGAGGTCAGTAAAATGAAGATCCAGATTGTTGGGGCGATATGCTGACATTGTAAACCTCTCAGAGAGTGCTGTAAAGACTATGGAGCAGTATATACAGTAAGTCTAAGTGCTATTGCTATTGCTAAAACTGTCTGGTACTTTGAGCAACAAGTGTTTAAAAAGACTTGGATATGCAACACCTCACGTTGGTTAGTTTCAGCTATAAAAACATTTGACATTTCCTAAACATTACAAAGTACTTGACTCTGCTCACAAAGTAGTTGAGATCTCAATTCTTACACAGCATTTCATAGATTATGCTCACATATAACTTGTATTCTGGATAGAAATATTAAATATGAATGCAATATTTGTACTTTTTCTGAAGATTATATGTGAATGTATATAGCCATAATACCAATTATATTTAGGTATATTACTCAAATTTTAAAATACCTCTTAATAATTATACATTAACAAATCTTTTAATAATGACCAAATATGCACCTTGGTGAATTCACCCCAGTCATCATACATGCCCCAAACAAATGAGACACCTAGAGCACACAGGGAATTCCAGACAGCATACAAAGATTAAAATATGGAACCACAACATATAACACTCAACACTCAAGGATAAAACAATATCCCAACTCCCCAAAACAGGCAATCATATCAGTAGCAGCAGAGCACACCTAGCCTCCTGTTCCAACCGCTGATTGAAACACCCACGTCTTCAGATCTTCACAAAAATCTAACAAGGCCATCTAAACATCCAGTGAGAAACTGTTCCACAGGGCAAGTGTTGTCGCTGTGAAGGCACAACACCAGAAAAGGGACACAGAATATGCTCTCTACTACATTTGGTGAGTTATGAGAAAGAGGGTCCCACAAATTTTAGCTGGGGAAATCAGTAATCCAACTCAAATTTCAAAATAAAAGTGAAATGCTATTTAAATGAAGGCCCCAAAATACTAATTGTGGTGCAGAGAAACTCATTTGCTAAAGTTAGGAGATTGCCTTACAGATTTAAACATTGCTTTGTTTAGAGTTTTGTTTCTTTACTCTGCCTGCACTATTAAGAATAGGGAGAAGGATTCAACTGAGAAACATTGGCTTTAAGCAAAATAATAAAGAAGCAACAGATCTAAGAATTAGGACAACATAGTAAAGCAAGTGTTTATATGGATATTGGAAAGGGGCTTTGGAAATACAATGTTTTCTCAAGCCAAAATGAAGAATCAAGAACAGACTTTACTATTAAGGGGATTGTGTAACAGCATGGGAAATTCCTAATTCAGAGAAAGAAATTATCCCTTAAAATAATCAGTGGAGTTCAAGATCAAAAGAACAACGACAAAAAGATCCAACTGGATGAACACATTAACGCAGAGCTTGGGATCTGAGATTGCACAACTGCAATCTTTTTCACTTCTCTATAAGCTTCAGGAATTTTCCCTTTTTTATCCTAGAAGATAATTCTACATAATTTCAAATGTTTGGATTCCACATTAAATTCCATAACTGCAATGTCTCCTTTGCTTACTTTTAATTTTGAAAGTAGAGTCATGGGATTTGGGCAGCATATAAATTTAATAAACTATGATTGGTTGCACAGTCAGCCAGATAATCATCTTTTCATTACCCCCTTATAGATAAAGTATCATTCCTGACACCTTGCTAAATTCCAAATATGGATATCTACCCAATGACAATAACATATGCGCCTTTGACAAATAATCATTCTAAATTAATATGGACAACCCTACAAATTTCTGTCTAAAATCTGGCAATAGTAGATCAGAGCTAAATCAAGTGAGACAGAATTCCAGCTCATAAATACATTTCCCAGAGCAAGTCAACTATAACTCAATCTTATTGAAAATCTCCAATTGTCCATTATATACTAAACCAAATTTTATGTTGTATTAATCCCATTTTATATCGAAAGAGGTTAGTCTACTGTTTAAAACAACATGAAATTGATCTTTTAAAAACAAATCATTATTTGGTTATTGTCATCTATCAACTTTGAGATAAGGTATTAATTTAGGAATAACTGGTTTCAGGCTGTATTTCCAATAACTTCAATAATTCACCCTTTCAGAGACAGCAATGGAATTCGAAAGGAGTGTGTAAGTTGAATAAATTGCCAAGAAGCATTTGACAAAAATCAAATTCAATTTTAACTTGTACAGAAGTTTTAAGAAGTGCTTCAGCAAAATTAAACTGGATTGTGATTATATTAACCCCTCCCAAAGTAGAACTGATGTAAAATCATATTAAAGACACTTTCAAGAAAATTGCTTGCAAGATGTTAACAGTAATAATTTCAGCACTTCAAGGAAGGATAGCTCCTAGTGCAAGTCCTCTTTAACATCAAGATTACCCTATTTTACTAATTGTTGAAAAGCTTGCAATCCAGTAATAATTTAAGTCCCAGAAAGATAAGCAAACAACTTTTAATTAGCTTGTTTATTGAGTTATCAAATTTACATGGCTGCTCATCTCATAAAAAGCTTTACTGTTACTCTTAATAATACTAGTTTAGCATATTGTAACATATTAGAACTAGGGCCTTGGTATTTCACACAATTTGGAGACAGACAGACAGACACGTTGTTTATCATTCCAGGATATAATAATGTAATAAATTATACCTTTTATATGGAACAGCACTTCCTTAAAGATTTAACTACATCTAAGCAGCACATGCAAAGATGTCATGGGAACTAACATCAATGTTCATCATAGTCTAACTGCTTTTCAGAAAAATGAATATAGCACAGCATGACTTCTAATTTAAAGAAGCAAAAATTAAAAGGACAATGTCCTTTTCTTCAAAGATTAATTCTTTTGCTACTGAAGTGAATAATTCTTTTGCTGAATACCTGAGTTTTACAGACTGGTGTGACAATTTAATTTCAGTACTTAATTGTGAAAGGTAAGATTTTCAGATTTTTTTATTTAAGAAAGATAGAATTGCTTATTGATTTAAGGACAGTAAACCAGGAAGTGCTAATTCTTAATTAATCAGGATTAAAATATATACATTTATTTATTTTAGCTAATTTATATAGCCATTCAAATTAAACATGTTACTCTGAGTGAATAACATAGTACACAATACTGTACATAAGAACCATTTTACAAAGCCAAAACAGAAAAAAAGTAAAACACAGTTAAAAATAGTCATAATAGTATAATCAATGAACCTCATAATCAACTCATTACACCTAACCACATACATCCTGGTTTCAAAAATATCCTGGCCCTAATGCCTGAGAGAAAACCTGTTCATACTCTTTGGTAAGGCTAACAGAATCAGAGCCATCCAGAAACTGCCAGGGCCATTGGTGGAAACTTTCTATGCCATTCTTCTTAAGTGGTATACTAATTAATTAATAGTAACAGCTTGACCATAGCTCTTCATAAGACTATGGAGATACACCCTGGCTAAATGCTGCCAATATTTCCACTCTTGAGACCTTTGTCTGCATTATTTTTAATCTGCTTTAGTTTCCTCTTTGAGTGTTCAAGAAACTTTAACGGGCTTTTTCTTTCACAAGCATACAGGTTAATCTAACACA
>JANHJO010002297.1:81881-96619 GCA_032468235.1 Pseudoxyrhopus heterurus | reverse complement strand
ACCCTACCCTTATTGTTGTTGCTAGTTGCGAAGTTGTGTCTGTCCCATCGTGACCCCATGGACAACGTTCCTCCAGGCCTTCCTGTCCTCTACCATCCCCCGGAGTCCATTTACTGCCCTACCCTACCTACTACCTACCCTATCCTAGTCTACTCTATATTATTCTCAGCTATGCTTCTTCAACAGTCACTATCAGTGATCATCTTCAATTCCCACCCATTTGTTTCTTTCTTCTCTTCCCAGAAAAGTCAACTTTTTCCCCAGACCCCAATTCACCAGTCACATTTGAGGAAGGAAAGCAACTCGTCTGCCTATCAGGTAAATGCAATGATATCTAGATCTATTAGCAATTACAATGCTGCATATATTTATGTGGAAGACCAAAAGTTTAATTGGATCTTCTTCATCATCAACATCATCTCTCTATACGTGTAGGATGTCAGACACACAGCCTTCAAGAAATTGTATTATTTACATGCCAGCTATAAGAGTGGGACTCTAAAGGAAAATAGACCAACAAGCAAGGAAATCCTTTTTGATTCCATCTGATATCTCTAAACAAAATGCATGCAAAACAGTTCTGGGCATTTGTTTCCAGTCAGCAATTCAGTGAAATTACATGAAGTAGAAATTACAATGCAAGCCTATATTCCCGGTACAAGCAACCATTTTTTTTGATGAGGGTTGCATTTCTGAAGGTATAATGTACTGGAGGCATCATGGCAATAGTAGCCGGGCTTAAGGAAGAGGGCGGCACCATTCTTTATCTTTATGTCAGCACTTTTTACTTTTTTCCTATATTTTTTCCTTCCCTTTGTGCTGAAAACTGCTAGAGAAGAGACGGTTGCTTTTGCTGGGAAACAATATGAAATTAAGGGGCAATATATAGTCTCAAGGTCATTTGTCTCAATTGCCAGTTCTATATATACCTCTATTGAGTTCCATCCATTACTTCAAAGTCTATAAAAATGTAGTCTCAGGATTACTGTTGAATAGATACGTATAAGACTGCAGTTTCTTCCTCTCACCCAGTTATACATTTGTTCATCTAGCCCAGGGGCGTCAAACTGGATTTCTTCGAGGGCCAGATCAGCATTGTAGTCGTCCTCCATGGGCCACCTGGGGGGGGGGGAGATGGGATGGACGGCAAACTGCACGTGGCCTATGCACCCTTTTTGGCTGGCAAGGTGGTGCAGGAGGCCGTCAAGGCTGAAAACAGGGTCTGGGGGCCACACGCGTCTCCCCTGCACCCTATTTTCACTAGCAGAGGTACCACGGGCCGGTCCTTTGCTATTTCAAGGCCAACCCCATGGGCTAGATCTAAGCACCCCACGGGCCAGATTCAGCCTGCAGGCTTTAAGTTTGACACCTCTGATCTAGCCAAACAGTAAATGTGTGGCATATTTTTTATCCCTATCCATCTATCTGTCTATCCATCCATCATCTATCTATCCATCCTCTATCCTATCTATCTATCTATCTATCTATCTATCTATCTATCTATCTATCATCTATCTTATCTATCTATCTATCATCTATCTAATGTATCTATATCGTGCATGTCTGTATATAAATGTACAATTTAATACATCAATCCCCAGGTTTTGAGATGAATAAAAATGTGAATTGAGATAAATAGATAGGATGAACATTAAACACTCAACTAAAATATAAAACTTTTTAAAAATTCTGCAACATACCAGATGGGGGAAAGCCATTCCAGGGCAATTTGAACTGTTACAACAACAGAAAAGAAACATTCATTTCCTTTTCCATATGCTCTAAAGACCAGGTAATTATTAGTAGCCTCTCCTCAAAAAACACCACACCTTTTATATATAAAATATATTATCAAAAATGATGGGATGGGTTTGGGTCTTCAGTGCTCCAAAACATCAAAAGGATTCTTTGTCAAACTCTACTTCGCTTCTCCTTTTTAACTCTACTCCATCCAGCATACCAAACAACAACAACCTTCATGCCCTTGGGAAGAATTCTTTTATCATCATCTATAAAATACAGCGTTAACTTTTAGCAAACATAATGAGATAACATTCTTCTACTTTAGGCAATCCGAACACTTTAATCTGACTCAGCAAATCAGTTCCTACAATCTTAATATGCAAAAAACAACTTTCCAAAGGTTAATTCATTTCCACCTTTGCTCTCACATTCACTTCTAGTTCTGAAATCACCAGTTTGCCTGCCTGTGGTGGTATCTTTTTAGCAGTGCAAAATCAGGTTACTGTTATTCACACGTGATCCAGAGGAGATCAAACTGAACATTTAGGCCTCAGGGAGATGAATGCAGAGTTCATATGCTAGCAATCCAAGTATACCTTTTCTTTAGCATAACTATTTTTATTTTTAAATGGGAGGATGGGGTGGTCTGGCAGCTACTGTAAAAGTGAGCATGCTCAGGAAGCAACATTTTCTTAACAAGTGTAAACTCTGGTGCCATTTCTTTGGTCCCAGTTTGCTTCAAAGGGGCAAATGCAAGCTGATAAGTAGTTCACATTTGAATGGTATATTTCATTTTCCCTAAGCCAACTTGCAAGAAGGTAATTCCAGATTGCAGGGGGCATCAACCGGTCAAACCAAGGCTTCCTACACTGACCATTCCTACACTGGCCACCAAATACAATTGCATGCTGTCAAAAATGCTGGTCTCGTCCCAATCTTTTTCATACAAAATTGAAATATATATTCCTCTTCATGCAAAACGATGCCATTGCAATCTCTATTTGATTTTCTTATACAAAAAAAAGAACAACAGCTGACCAGAGCATCAACTGACAAAAATGCAAAGGCCAAATTTGCATTTTATTTGCCATATCTGGCAGAAAGCAGGCTTTAAATTCTTTTTCCCTTCTCCTAACACATTATAACAACTACTTGAGGGAAGTACAAGTTACAGTATATTTATGTTTTAAAAAGTGTGCACCATTCTTCCGCACCTGGTAAACTCAAGTATAAGTATATTCATAGTATAAAATGTGTTATTGCAAAGAAGGACCAGCCACTATCAAATGTTGCTATGTAAAAGGCTGTATTTTTACCACTCTTTGCTACCCATCTTGGAAAAGATGCTAGACCTAGGAGGTGCTACAGTAAACTCATTACAAATGAAATTTAAAAGCAATATATCATCCATTATTGGATATTCTCAGTTTTGGGGAAGGAGTCCATGCTGCATATAAGCAATATTTTAAAACGTACAAAGGCTCCAGACAGCAAGGTAATTGGAGCTCTGGATGTGTGCTTATGTAAAGCTTTTCACAACCAGTAATATAATATTTTTAAATAATTAAGAATAACCCTGATGTATGTACTGAGCCTCTCTTATCACCCTTTCTCCCTCAAAAAAATAAAAATAAGATAAATGATGTCTCTGAAAAAAATGATAGTGCCATCTACTACAGTAGTCTCTTAATTTTACTTTCATTCCCCTTATTCTTTTTTTTAACATTCACCAAATCTATTCTTTTTTTGCCCTTTTTTCATCAGCATTATCATGAGACTAATGAATTACTGATCAATTGTAGAAGGATCTTGATATTACAAGTCAGATATATGGCAGCACTATCAGTTCCAATGAACGTGGTTAATACTTGGATCATTACTGAATTCCACATATCACTAGGAAATCCCAATAATATAGGCTAAACCGGGAACTGAAATTTTTTAAAAAAGGAAGAAGGCTTGTCAAACCACTTCTGTATTCTTGCCAATAAAATTACTAAGGTGCATGTTTAGAGTGTTGAGACTTTGCATTGGGGAAAGTATTCTCAGATCCCTCAGAATACCATTGATAGCCAAGAAAACAAATAAACAAATAGATCATTTGCACACATTAATAATATCTTATCTCTTGAGAAAGCTATAGTGCTGGGAACAGGAGAATGAAAGAAAAAAGGATGACCAGCAACAAGGTGGATGAACTCAAATAAAACTGAAAGACGATTCATTTGAGAATAGATCATGCTGGAGATGGTATATCTACGTAGTCGCTAAGAGCTGAGACCAACTTGATGTCATATTCAATCAAGAACAATAAACATCTGGGCGGTAATTAAGAGTCCAACTTGAAGGAGATCTACTTAAAAAATATTTATTTTAAAAATAAATATATATAATTCTGAAGGCTGTATAAATAAATCTTTGATTTACAAGAAGCATTACTTCTTACATTTGTATCCTGCTGTTTCTCCAGCAGCAAAAGTATAAAATAGTTCCCCCAACATTTTGTCCTCACAACAATATTATGAGGCAGGTCACCCTTAGGAGCAATTTCTGCATTCAATAAAGTATAATCTGTGCCTCAGCGTATCATGCAAACGCAAGCAGCATGGCCGTTTTATGATTCAGTGTGTTGTGTGAATCCTGGCAGTCAGGTTAATTCGGTGAACTATGGTACAGATTGATCTCAATTTGAGTCCAAGACAGGCCAATCAGTGGTATCATGATCCATCAAAATATTCCAGATGGAGAAGCAAAAGAAGATAAACAGTTCTATGATAATTTGCAACATCTTGTCAACCCAACACACACACACACACACACATAAAAGTTATGCTAATTATAGGAAACTGGGATGCCAACACTACAAATAAAATATCATCTCCAATAAAGGGAAAATCAATAAAGTTCTGCCAAGCAAATTCAATGTTTACAGCAACTATTCGTATCTTGTAATCTAAGTGGCAAAGTTCATAGGCATTTGGGCATCCACGGGCAGAAAACACCAAATTCAAACTGACTATATGTATTTGCACGCAAAGATGGAAAAGTTCTGATTAAATTATAGGAACAAATGAAATAACTAAGCCAATAAGGTACGGCCTCATATTTTATATCATCACCTGGTGAAAGTAAAGAACAAATTTAATGGATTAAATCTGCTATCTGAAAGACTCAGGATTTAAATGTGCATTATTATTACTGATGATGAAACAAGTAAAAATATTACAAAATGTTAGAAGAAGGAAAATAGTTGTTTGATATGTTGAAAAAAGCTAAAAAAAAATCTAGGAAGAGCAGAAGGCAATAATGAAAAATTTACCAAGATCAAGAAGCGACAAGAAGTTATAGCTAAAGAAGCAATGGAAAGAGACTGAAGATAACATAAAATGAAAAGGACAAGAGAGCTATTTAATAAAGTTGCAGAAATCAGAGGATTTATTCAAAAGTAGGTATCATAAAAGTCAAAGAACAGAACGATCTACAGGAGAAGGAAGATGGAAGGATGAGACAGCACAAATATATAGATCACAAAAACCAATGATACTTACACGTTTGGTTAGTGAACAAACACCAGACATTTTAAAAAGTGACATTTAATGAGACCTAATGTTCACAACAAAATTGCAAGAATTGATGAGACTGCTAAACTATTTAAAATTTTGCAAAATATGGCAGTTCATGTGCTACTTACTGTGTACCACAAACACAAAAAATAATAATGGTGGCCAAAGGACTGGAAAACATCAAGTTATATCCTAGCAACAAAAATGGAACTACTGAAGGTTGTCCAAATTATCAAAAAAAATTGCTAAATTTTAAAGTCTGGGTTTCAACAATACATAGGAGAACTGCCAGATATTCAAGTTAGATTCAGAAGATGCACCTGAGACCACATTGCTACACCTGATGGATAATGGAAAAGGTCAGGGGATTTCAAAAGAGAGATCTGTATGTTTGTTTTATGGATATTTTGATTGGGTATCGACACCAGCAAATTATGGATAGTCCTTAAAAACATGAGTGCTAGGGGTCACTTCATCTGCCTATTGAAGGATCTCTATGACGATTCAGAACAGTAAAGACAATTATAGAACAACTAAGTGATTTGCAATAGGGAATGTTCTGAATTTGTAAACTGTCACCTTATTCATGAAACTTAATACAGAATACGAACTTGGAAATGGTATTACAATACAGAGACATAACACTAATGATAAACATACATATTCTCAAAACAATGCTTTTCCAAACTATAACATATGGCAGTGAAAGCTGAATCATCAGAAAGCAGAATGAAGTAAAACTTACACCTCTGAATTGTGGTGCTTTCAATCACTGAAAATAACTCAAATTACAAGAGGAAAAAAATATATATTCTGGGTGAAGGAAAACCAGACTGGCCGCTAGGAGCCATAAAAAGGAAGTTTAAATATTTCTGGCACATAAAGAGTTGTTGGAGAAAGTTGTCTTTAAAAATCAAAGACAAATAAAGAATAGGCTAGTAGAGGACAAGATTGTTGATACTCTCCCTGATGACAAGAAGTCAAAAAAGCAGCAACTAAAAGATCCAATAAAATGATATCCATTCAAATATGGAGAATTATATATGACTGAAGGACCACTTCATGTAGAGCTACCATTCCTAGCTGGAAAAACTCGTGGTAACACAAAATTAAGTTTTTCTGCATCTCTCTGTTGCCATCCACTGGATATCTTGATTTCTGCAGCCAGATACTTATTTCAAATAATGAAACAATCAATGACAGCCCGCTACTCTCCCAAAGTCACCCAAGGAACTTAATAGCTAACTGGAAATTTAAACCTGGTTTCCTAGGGTCCTATGTAACACATAAGATATTACTCCCATGGTGGGTTTAGGTTTATAACTGTGGCTAGTGTTTAAGGAAAGCCTCTGTGTGTGACTCTCCTGTGATATGTTTTCTGAGGCCATCATCACAAGTCAAAATGACATTCTTCCTGAAGAGAAACTGGGCTATAACTCACTGGTACAAAGAAATGAAAGTGTGCTTGTTCTCTGTTGCTTTTGGCCTCAACCTGCTTTTCTATCCCATGACAAGGAGTAGCTTAATCAATCTGTCACCCAGCTTTATCAATATTTACTGTCTTTCAGAAACAGAGAACTCTCACTTTTAAATGTCTGGTGTTATTATACCATCCTCTATGCATCCCAATGCTAAGAATAGTTACACAGGACGATTCTGAATGATGGGCTCTAGCAACCAAGGATGGGGATAGCAACTAAGGTAGGTGTGAACTTCATAACCTGGGGAAAAAACAAACATCTCCCTTCAGCGTGAAAGAAGCAGGAAGAGGGAGAAATGTCAGTTCTCAGGGATCTTCACCCAGCCTGAGAAAAACACACCTGATCCAAGAAGCACTACTGTTCAGGGTTTGGTCCACCTGGAGGACTTCAACTCCCAGAATTCCCCAGCTAGCAAAGCCGGCTGGGGAATTCTGGGAGTTGAAGTCATCCAGGCTTAAAGTTGCCAAGGTTGGAGACCCATGGTCCAGTGAAAACAGCTGTAGGGCTCAAGGGGGTGTGGCAAGTCACCTTCATTGGGGCTTTGGAATATATCTAGAAGGTGGCAGAAAAGCCACCCTTCCCCTGGACTTCAGATCCGTCAAGACCTGTTGTGGTGCTTCCTATTTCAAGACCTCTTTCCCATAAATAACTTTTCCTTGAGGCGTAATTTCAAACAGATGTGCTTAAGAGCATTGTGGTCTCAAAGATACAAAGATCTCTCCTGGGAATAAAAATAAAATCTACAAGCAAGGGACCTGAGCCATTAGGAAGGCAGCCCCAGTGAAAGGGCAAAGTCACCTGGCCAGAACGCCAATTAGTTTTAGTTGTGATAAACTAATTTAGGCAGAGAAATTATGCTCCCAGCTGCCACCACCAGTTTTAACGCGTGCCACCAAGTAAAATTAGAATGGTGTTATAATCTTTCCACTACTGAAGGTCTATCCAGAGTACCGAGTTTCACTTGTTTTGAAGAGGATCCTCTTAACCATATCACATTGTTAAGGGCACTGAAGCTGCAGCATTGAGAGGGGTTCTTCTAATCATCTTTAAAAGCTCAGCAACTCTTTTGCATCAGACCGTCTTATCTGCCAAGCTTCAACTTCTTTGCTAAACAATTGTGCCAGCTCTTTGGATGCTACATTTCATGCCTTTAGTCTACAGCCCCCTGGGTCTTTTACAGCTGGATCGCTTCCTAATATAGAACTGTTGCGGTGGTGGGGGAAAGGTACATTTTATGCAGGAAACGTTTAAAACCCAGCCTGAATGAAAGGGGATGAACAGGATTTGCCAACCCTATGCATTTCTTCAGTATTTCCAATGTAATTAATTTAACTACATCCGAATTCCAACTTTTGCAGTTCTCTTCCTTGCCTCCAAACAATTTCCGAGCAGCTAAGTCAAAGAACTGAAGAAAGGAAACTAACCCCAAGCATGTTTAATCCAAACTTAAATTCCAGTAACATCCTTACCACAAAGAAGAAAAGCCTGAATTAAATCTATTCCCTAGGCACAGAGGAAGAAGAAACAAAAACATTTTTTTTAAAGTTCATTTTGTTTTGCTATGCTGGGCAAATCTTTTATTTTTGTGATGTTAGTGCGTTGCGCCGTGCACCCCCTCTCCCTCCCTAATTTTACGCTGTCAGGCACAGCCGTTATTAAAAATTTGATCTGTGTTTGGTATTAGCGATTTAATGTAACCCGACTGCTTTGGTTCATTATTTTGGTTTTCGGGTTGAGTTCGCTTATGCTGCCCGGGAGCAATTCATAAGCACTACCAGCCATAATCTTGAAATCTCATGTTTACTTGGAAACAAGTCCCTTGTGGAGCCCAGCTTCACTCCCTCGTGGGTTTAGGACTGCGCACGAGGAAGGATAACAGGAAGGTACCTCTTCTTTGGAAAGGTAGTAAAATCCGCCCACCTTGCGCAGACTTACTCGGAAGTAGTAAACCTTACTCGCGCGTCAACTCCACCGAGCCCTTTCGGAAACATCTCCTGGAAAGCGGGTCGGGTTACCTATCCAGTTCTATAGTCACCCTCGCCTTCCGAAGAAGCCCGCTTCAAAGGGCAACTTCAACCATTACTGTAGTTGTTCGTCGCCGGGGGTCCGTTATTAACCCCCGAAGCCGCTGATCTCTATTGCCGATGAACGGATGCCCCCCAAAGCAGCAGGTGAAGCCCCGAGCCGGACACGTCCCGAAAGACGCCCAACTAACTCTTCCCGCCAAGTGCGAGCGAGGAAAAGAACCGGGAGGCGCCCGGAACTTCGCCTTACCTGACGGGCAAACCGGGGCTGCGCGCTTCCCGAGTCCGGCAGCCGGGCGAGAAAAGGTCGCGGCGGCGCTCGGGAATCCTCGCCGGAGAAGAGGTGGAGGGAGCGGGGCAAAAGAGGTGCCGGCACGACGGGCGCCGCCAGCGCGGAGCGCCTTCGCCGACCCGCGTCACCTGCCTCTCGGCTTGCCCGCCGTCCGCTCTCCAGCTGCCTTCTTCGCCTGAGGAGCCTGCCGCAGAGCGCCGCCCCCCTGCCCTGCCCTCCTCCCTCGCCCCCCCACCACCACCGCCGCCGCCGCCTCGCCCGCGTCCTGCCTCGCCAGAGGAGCGGACCAACTTTGGGCGCGCGGGAGGGAGGCGAGAGGGCGCGGCGGCGGCTCCCGCGGGCCGGGCTCGACGAAGGACGCGCTCCGCTCTCCCACTCCTGAGGGAGCAGCCAGGCGTCACAGCCCCGAGTGGGAGCCGGCCGCGCGGCTTCTGAGGCGGCTCACGGGGCGCACGCGGGAGGCGGCGGCGGCGGCGACCGCCTCATTGTTCAGGAGGGTGGAGGAATGACTATTTCAGCGCGAGAGCTGAACACGCAGCTCCCTTTGACTGACGCCGCGGGACTTGCTGCTCGGGCGACTCCGGCGTTTCCCCTCATGAGGAAGAAGAGCAACGCGCGCCCGCGCGCTCCTGTGGCGGCGACAAAACAACTCGGAACGGAGCCGCCCGTCAGCCCGGGATTGCTGCCGGCCCGGAGGACGAAGAAATGGGAAGACTCCGCCGGGGGGACTTTTCCAGGGAACTCTTCGGGGGGCGAGGGGCTGTTCTCCCCCCTCTTCCCCCCAAAACCGTTAAGCCGCCTCTTCCTTTAAGGGTTCTGGAAATGGCGGGAGGGCGGGATACGCACCGCTCCAAAGTAATCCAGCAGACGTCCTCTCGGGGGGGAAATGCTACGGCTGCTGAATCGGCTAAAACTAATAGTGGGTCCGGCTCTCGCCCTCCGCTTCCTTGCGCAGCACCACGGTAGAGGGTCTCTTCTATCGCCGCCCCCTCCCCCTTGGAAGTAGAATTGCCCTGCTCGGGTACCTTTCCCCTCCGCCGTGCAGAAACCAACCAGGTGAAGCTTTCTGGCTGGGGAGACCTGACCCGGTACTGGAGGTGTGTCTGCATGGGTATCCACGCGTGGGAGAAAACTGGAGGTGTGTCTGCATGGGTATCCACGCGTGGGAGAAAGATCGGTGGAAGAAAAAAAATTATTTACTTCGTGCCTCAGGAGAGGAGCAGGCAAGTCGCTTAGAAATGAGCAGCTGGCTCTGGAGAAACGGGACCGTTGAATTTCTGCCTGGCACGGACTTCATTTGAGCTTCTCCAACCTCTGGAGCAGGGGTCTCCAACCTTGGCAACTTTAAGCCTGGAGGACTTCAACTCCCAGAATTCCCCAGCCGGCATGTCCACACAGCTTAAAAATGGCCCACACAGCTTTAAAATGGCCAACGTTGAGAAAGGGCTGCTCTTAAGATGTAAGGATCACAACTTAACAATTGTTCAGTCAACACAGCTCTTGGTTGGAGAACCTGCTGCATGCTATATAACTGTAAGATTCTGGTTTTTGTAACTTCAGAGTTATGTGAAGAAAAACAGAGTTCCTCTTCACTAAACTCATCTCAGATTAGCAGACAGCAAGTATGTCTGAACGTCTCAGTTTTGAAAAAAATATATATTGCTGGATTCTTTTCCTTTGGGATAATGACTACATTGACTAATTTCATTTCTGTGGTATCCTAACAAAATTCCATTGACTTTTTTCCAAAGTGATTTCTCCTTGTTCCTATTCACCTGCAAAATAAATAAATATTGAGTGACCGTCCCTCCTCCTCTTAATAATTCCTGTCGAAAAGGACATTCAAAATGTCAGAACATAAGGTTTCTCTAAAGAGGTCCTTTCCCTTGGAATGCTTGGGAAATGACCCTATAGATTTCCATTCTTATTCTGTTCCCTGGTTTTACAAAAATGAGAGATAAAACCTAAGGGTTTAAATAATATTGGGTGGCCTGTAAATACAGTCGATAAAGAAATACAAAGTAATATTTGAATTAAAATACAAATAGTTTTAAAACTATTGAACAATTAATTAAAAATCTGGAGGTTGACTTAAAACTTGCTAAAATAAGGGTTCCCCACCCCCCCATTAGTGATCTGAAGACAATTGTGCTGGAATTGAAATATGCTGTCTGGATTACTGACCTCAATTCTGCCTTTGTTTCCGGTTACATGATTTCCCTTTGAGAAAGTCCTGAGGTGACTCCACACCCTTGGATGCTGTCAAAAACTCAGATAAAATACCATTTTAACACCTGTATAACTGAGGACAACATCAGCATGTCTCCTATGTGGGCTGGGAAAGACAAAGGGGTGGTGGTGGGGGGAAACTTGTGAAGGTGCATGTAAGTGCCATACCAAGAGTCAAGTGGGGAAAAGGCCATTGTCATGCCAGACAATGGTGTCATGATGTCATAGTGGCCTGCTCCTTATAGGCCATTTGCCTGGTTTTCTCTGTTTTACTGATGTCCTCAGCCACCGTGGAAAACAGGATCATTTAGCAGGAATAGGGGAATTTCATTTCAGGACTCTACCTATTTTTCCTACGTTCCTTGGCAAGGAATTAGAGAAGCATGGAAAGACTTTAGACCAGAAATTATTCCACTGGCAGGACAATGTATCTAGCTTAGTCTTACGGAAAAGTAAAGCTAGCTAATGATTACCACCCTCCTCTGTCCAAGCAGAGAAGGAAAGTGATTGAAATTGACAAACGTAGCAGAAAGTGGCAAATATAGGCACTCAACGAGATGGCAGAGATTTGTTCTTATCCTTCTACTTTGTCTGAAACCCAAAGAGAAGTTGATGTCAAAAACAAGTGAGGAGGGGATAAGTGTGAAAGAAACTCAGAAAATCAAGAGCTGATGTGGAAGATAAATCTAGTTCTTCCTAGCGTATTCCTGCAGAGGAAGGGCCCGCTTATAGGGAAGAGAAATGTTGGGAAAGAAACAACTTCAGTGGAAGCTGGCTAAGCAGGGCTGTCCACAAAATGTAATAAAAATGTTGGTTTAAGATGGTAGTGGCCGTCTTAAGGTGAGCTTTGAAAATGGTCCGCTACTCACAAAATCATGCAAGTCCAGGGGTTCCAACCTTCGGTCTATTTCAAGAACATATGTGAGACTGCCCAAGCTATCAAGGGGATGCACATTCAGAAGGCCACCAAATATTTAAAGGTCGTGACTCTGAAGAAGCAGTACGTTCCATTCTGGCATTACAGCAGGGGTGTTGGTAGATGTGCACAGGCCAAGCAGTAGGGTTGGACCCAGGGCTGTTGGCCAAAAAAGAGTGCTGAGTTCCTCCTGCACATGCTGAAAAATGCGGAGAGCAATGCTGAGTTGAAGGGTCTAGATGTTGATTCGCTGGTAATTGAGCACCTCCAGGTTAACAAAGCCCCCAAAGGTGCACTTGCCGAGCTCATGGGCACATCAATCCATATATGAGTTCTCCCTGCCACATTGATCCTCACAGAAAAGGAGCAGATTATCCCTAAACCAGAAGAAGTTGCTCAAAAGAAGAAGATATCCCAAAAGAAATTGAAGAAGCAGAAACTAATGGCTCGGGAATAAATATTGATGCAACTTACAAATAAAACTTCAGTTTGATTTAAAATAAAAATGTTGAGATGGTGGCTGGTCCACTCTCCAAATTCAGTGGATGGATGTTGATTTAATAGAAGTTTTGGAGTCTTCAAATGGGCTATAATAGTTCAACTATAATTTGCTATCATATCTCTCTTTCTCTGACACACTCACTCACACAAATGCACAGACACACAGATACACACACTGTCCATCTCTTGAAATTGCTACATCTGATAAAGGGTTATTTTGGATATTGATGCTACCTAAAAATCTAGGAACAATATTGTTCTTTCTTATAGTATCTACCAAGGCTTCATGTTTGATCTTTCAGGGATAGTTGAATCCCTTAAATGGTGCAGCGGGCTAAATGCTGTACTTTGTAATTAAGTGTTCAGCTCCCAGCTGCCTGCAATTTAGCAGTTCAAATCCCACCAGGCTCAAGGTCAACTTAGCCTTCCATCCTTCCAAAGGTCGGTAAAATGAGAAACCAGATTGTTGGGGGCAATATGCTGACATTGTAAACCGCTTAGAGAGGGTTGCAACCCTGATAGGCGGTATATAAACACAGTGCTATTAATCCTATTCACTAGAGAGATCCAACAAAACCTGGTTAGATCTTTAGTGAATTTCAGTTTAAGTCACTCTCTGGGCTGACAGAAAGAACCATCATCAGCTATTGCAAATCTCCAAGCCACCACTCCTAGGGCATACAAAGGTATTACAAACAGGGACATAATGAAATCTCAAGGGAAGACAGCGTTTTCAAAGATGTAATGAAAAGGTAAGTAGAGTATTCCCTTGACTAATGTCATTTAACTCTACCAAAAAGAAGAATCAAGAAGGAAATTTCTCTGAGGTGACCAAATTTACATGCCAAAACTCAATCTTTTCACAGACATTTCCAGGAAGTTAATGGTCAAATGTTCATGAGAGATGAGAGCTACTATTGCTCTGTCTACGCACACAATGAATTCGTGTCTCCAATAGCCTAACAAATGACACATATAATCAGCCTTGGCATAACAAATGACAGATATATAGTTCTATAAATGCAATTTCAAATCGATCCTTTTACAGTGCCTTATTCTGTTTCTCCTCCTTTTCCATAGCCTCTTTTTGGCTTTCATTTCTGGGTTTACTTCTGTCCTAGGGAAGAGAAAGGGAAAAGGAAGAAATAACATTTTCCTGGGCTTCTTGGATTCCAGCACCTTTGTCAAGCTGTCTTCACTGCCTTCTGGTTTTGTTCTCCAAAAATGCAGCTCTTTCCACCCTCCAGTTCATTCAGCTGATCTTTTTTTAGATCTTGCTTGCTCCTGCTGGATTTCCAACCACGGATTCCACCCTCTTGAAACAACCGATTTCCCCAGTATCCACCATACCAAAGAATGCCCATCGATCTCTTCTTCAGTTACTTAATGTCTCTTTTACATATTTACAGCTATGCAGCCAGGAGAGGGTGTAATTAAACACAGAGCTATCTCAGTAACAACATAACATTGCATGGAACAGCTCCTCAAATACTGGAACATAGCAGTGTTCCAATATTTGAGGGGCTGCCACAAAGAAGAGGAGATCAACCTATTCTCCAAAGCACATGAGGGCAGGACAGGAAACAATGGATGGAAACTAATCAAGGAGAGAAGCGACCTGGAACTAAGGAGAAATCTCCTGTCAGTGAGAACAATTAACCAGTGGAACAGCTGGCCTTCAGAAGTTGTGGGTGCTCCAACACTGGAGGCTTTTAAAAAGAGACTGGATAGCCACTTGTCTGGAACAGTATAGGTCAGGGGTGTCAAACACAATTTCATTGAGGGCCGCATCAGGATCGTGTTTGATCTCAGAGGGCCAGGGGGCGTGGCTATGGTGGGCGTGGCCAGCTCGACGTCACTCATGCCAAGTGCTAAGGCAGGACTTCCCTGAGATCCTCCCTTAGGATTATAATCATTATAATCTTCCTTCCTTCCTTCCTTCCTTCCTTCCTTCCTTCCTTCCTTCCTTCCTTCCTTCCTTCCTTCCTT
>JANHJO010002290.1:136023-146263 GCA_032468235.1 Pseudoxyrhopus heterurus | reverse complement strand
GGTTTACACTATAAAAAACATGTATATAAAAACATAAATAAGCTCAATGACGTAATCATTAAAAACACATTCACACGCCGTTCGCTTCAGGTTTAACATACCTTAATATGTTAAACATTATTTTTTTTCACTATATCAGTCCTTTGAAAGTTGAAGCATGGGCACAATTATGCCAATTTTTTCTCATTCACTCAACCCAGCCATTTGGCACACCTCAAAAAAAAAAGTCTTTTTAGGAGTTAAAGTGAAAGCTTCTCCTTATCATCTTCACAGACTAATATTCAGTATATAATAACTTGGGATGAGTCTGAAAAAATACTATGATACGAATGAAATAACATTTATATCTCTTCATATCCAGGTATTTGGTGGGGCAAATGAATATTGTAGAAACACCTGATTATCCCATCCCTCAGACTAATCTATAATCAGTTTATATTTAATTTCCTGAAACTTCAACAGCTGATGACTGGTACATGTAACTTAAATATTTCATAAAATCATCACACAGAAGAATTTGAAATTTTCCCCTAATAGGTTTCTGGTGTGCAACAATATATTACAAGAGGCATTAGTTGTAAGGAATAGTTTGGGGTTACTTTGATGAATCATCATGAATAGTAATTTAAATGGGAAAATGCCTCTTAGGCAAGTGCATTGCCATTTGTGAGCCATATTGTGTGACAAATTTCTGATCAAACATTTGTATCAAGCCATTAAGATTTCCCAGAGCACAGATCCTATGTTTATCTGTCATCATTTAAAACATGGCAAGTCAAAATAAGGCAGTAATTAGTAATGACTAATTAATTGACACAACATGACATTTCTTGACGGTGGGTTAAAAAAAATGGAATGCATGGCTTTGTTGCAGGCTTCATTATGCAACCCACAAGAGGCAACATTGCAGTGAATTTTTGTTTTTACTGCTGTAAACAAAGACACAAACACACAGCCCCCTTGCAATTGTGTTGTAATTGAAGAGATTATCCTATGGAACTATTGATCTACAAAGCACAGCAGTAGTCATGCTATCTTTTTAAACAGCTAAATTACATTGGTCTGGCAAATAAAAAAATTCAATTCATAATTTGCCATTGCCCTAACAGAGAAGGCCTGAAAAGTGCCATACCTCCTTCCCTTTGAACACGATCGTTTCAATAGCCACTTAAGGCATATAACTCTAGAGAAATTTTGCTGATGATATGCAAAAATGCTTAGATCATTATTACCATAATGATGATACATACATAATTCTTCAAGTAAATGATAATTTACTTGAAGAATTCAGTACCAGGGACGTGATGCCCACTAACCTGGATGGCATTAAAAGGGAATTGGATACATTGACAAACAACAGTTTTACTAAAGGCGTTTAAAATTACCTATGTAATTCAATGTTAGCTCTGAACTAGGGGAAAACATGCTTATAAACATGTTGTTGCAGAATAACAGTGGTAGAAAAAGATAATTATAACCCATGCTTCTGAGACCTCCAGATATGTCATTGGAGGAAATAGAATACTGAGTTAAGGTAATCCTTGTTCTAACAGAACAAAGCCATTCTTTTATTCTTATGAAGATTTTCAATACAACTTTATATGTATTAGGAATACTTTAGTAGAAAGTGGTATAAAAAAGAATGTAGAAAGCATATGGAAACAAGTGTGCTTTACATATAATTGTCTAGGAGAATCCACATTATGGATTCAATAAGTAGAATTTGAGAAATAGGAACTGTGTGTGCCTCTCTCTCTCTCAGGATGGTGGATGGTAGCCAATTGCTTTGTACAGTCCAGCTGCTTTGAGAAGGGAAGATACCAGATTTTAAATTTTATTCCAATTTTGAACCATATATAATTCAGAGTCTCTCTCCCTCTTTTCTCAGTTTTATAATTGTCTCTCTTGACATTCCCCACTCCCAATCATCAGTGGATTTGGGCTATACATGTCAACAGCTGTAAACACAAATTGCTTTGGAGATGAACTAATTTTCAGTGTTTAATTGGCAATGATAATGATTTAATGTCTTTGATTTTATTAGTCTCTCTGGACTTCCAAAGCTGACATGCTATGATAAAGGGGCTTTGTTGTTCCATTAACACATGTGCAAACTAGCTCCCATACTGAAGGCACATAACATTTTCCAGGAGTTGATAATGATCCCAGTTTAAAAATTCAGCATGAAACACTAATGTAGAAGTTATTATCTATATTATAGGAACAATAATTTGGAATTTGTGTTGAATTTTGATCCTCTCTTAATAGCACTGATTAGTGCTATTCCTTACTCAAGGGAAGCCAAAAGCATTACAGGCATTTCCCCTAAATTTGAATGGATCAGTTTAACAACAAACTACCAGTAGCTGGAGCAGGGTAGAAATGCAATGGGATATTTGACAACCGCAGATGAAAAAAGCAATTGGCACCCTTCCCTCCCTTACACCCCCTTCTGTGATTTTATATTCTTTTTATATTGTGCAAACAGAGTAATGTGGTTATTTGAAGAAGAGCAATGCATAATGTCATTTTTATTCTAGCCAGTTAGTAACTCGCTTCTGAGAAGCCTAGCTTTTATATATGGGAAAAAATATTTCTAGCTGTGAACATTTATCCTGATGACTCAGAAGCTGAGGTTAATAAGAAAGATCCCACACAATTGTATGAAGAATTGAATGAATCTGGCAAAAAGGATTCTAACTTCCTGTAAAATAATTAGTACAATCCTGGCTCTTTTATTTTTCAGTGTCATTTAAAACCCCTTACATTTTATTAGCCTTTTCACAATGAAGGCTTGACATCAGATGTTTGCAGCCATATTTTCTTTTTTTATGATTTCAGGTTTCCTTGAAGAGGATTCTGGAAAGTATTTTGAGAACAGATAAGAACCTGCTGTTAGCCTATAAACATTCCTGTCTTTAAGGTGGCCAAGGGTTAAGTTTGGTCAAAAATAATGCAAAACACAATGAGCTGGTAAGTGACTACAGCCTTCTATGTCTACAAACATGTATTTCTTATTGTCTTCTTCAGATTTTTGGCCCAGGATAAGGACAACTTTCCTGAGCTTAGTGCCTCAATTAATATTGCATGAATAATCCTATATTCCCAGCCAGGGGAGCTGGGATTCTGTGAATTATAATCTCAATGCATTTGAGGAGACCACCTGGGGAAGGTTCTAGCAAGTAAGCATCAGCACACTATAAATTATTATAGTCTTGACAAACCAAAGGCCCCAATTTCTTTTTCAAGCCGGCACCATTTGTACTTACTGAGACAATATCTCCAGTCTTTATATCTTTATTTATATTTATTGAGATTTTATTCCATAGAATAAATATCTGTTTTAAAAAAGAAAAGAGGAGGGGAAAAAAACAAAAACATGAAAGAAAGAAATTAAAGGAACATATAGGTAACTTCCAACTTTTCAACAGATAATTAGTCTTATTGTCTTTCATTCCTCTTAGATGTCCCTTCAGAGCCTCATTTAATCCACATCTGTGTTAATCTTCAGATCCATTCAGATGTTATTTCCTTCTACTTTCAGCAAAAAAAGTTTATATACAGTTTTTGTTGTTTTTCTCTCTCTGACCAAACAGGTCTGTTTTGCCATTTCTGTGAATTCTGACATTTTCACAATCTGTTCCTCCACTGTAAGGATTTCATTCTTTCATTGTTGTGCGTACAATACTGTAATCTCATTGCAGTACCACATAAAAAAACCATTACTTTTTAAATTAAGTCTACCATGCATCTTTTTAATTCATTGTCAATAAGTTCCAATAAAAAGAGTTCTAGTTTCTTTGCAATATTAATCTTTAAAACCCTTTGCATTATTGTGTGAATTTGTATCCAAAATTTCTTAGCTTTCTCAAAATTCTACCAAGGATAATAAAATATCCTCATGTTTTTTCACATTTCCAACACTGGTTTGTATTACCTGCCACATCTCTGGTCTTAACACAATCACACATTTCCCATATTTACCTCATTACTCCCTGAATTCACTGACTCTTCACAAAAGGTATGTGCAACAATGCTCCTTCTGTTTCACATTGGTTGATTAAAGCTGGAAGATACTAGTAACAAGACATTGTGATAAACCATCCACTGTATAGCCCCAATTTCCCTTATACCCACCTGCTTATAAATTATACCTGAAGCTAAAGTTTTATAAAATGTAGGAATGGGGTGCTTATGGTTAATGAACCAAATGCAGTATGAAATTCTTTTACAGACTTTCAGCATTTTCAGCTACCACAGTTAATTCAAATAAATATTAAGAGATGCAATTCAACAATATCTGGAATGATCCTGTTTGCCCATTCTGTTCTAATCTCTTTCAAGTGATTGAATTGGTGCCCATCAGTACCTCAGTGAATTCACAACCCAGCTTAACATACAGTTCAGCAGTGTGCTTCCTAGGGCATAGAGAGCTGGCTTTGTGTCTATGGAGGGGCTAGAACACATGGTCTCCCAGTTTCTGGCCTGAGGCCTTAACCACTACAACAAACTGACTTCCTTTTAAGTACAGTAGAACCTTGGTTTGTGACCACAATCCATTCCCAGACTGCAGGCGTGAACCGATTCAGTCGCGTTCTGAAGTGACCGAACTGCGCATGCGCAGACAATTCTGCGCATGCGCAGTAGGGAAATTTTTTTGTTTGTGAACCGAGTTTTGAGTCGGGAACTGATTCAAAAACTCGTTTGGAATTTTTGATCATAATGTGAAGTGGTCGCAAACGGAGGTGTTCGCAAACCGAGGTTCCACTATACCCTAAATTCTTGTCTTTCATTGAATGATGGAAAGCGGGGAGGGATGTATTGAGAGTCAACCACACAGCAAAACAGTCAACTTCCTGTGGCTCACAATTAACCATTAACTCTTAAGAATAAACAAATTTCAAAGGTGTCATTGAAATACATTTATCAAAAGGATCAGTTCTAACTCCTCCTGTGTCTCAAACTGTGCTGAGTAGCTTACCAAATGCCAGGATGTTTGCTATCAATTATTTTGCAAATGGCCCTCTCTTGGGTTTTCCCACACCCCAATATAGTATCTAACAGCTCTTTTCCATGCAACTTCTATTCCATGCAACTAATATAGTAGACATATATTAAAGCTTATAATAAATTTGTAAAGTACCACAAAACTCTGTTGCTTTTGCTGAAGTAGACTTTATTCAGTGACCTTTTGGCAAACCATTGAGCTGAGTTTGTACATGCCAGGTCATGTAAACATAGCTTTGCATTCATGCCTCATGCTAAGCTTGTTTAGTTTGAATTGTGCTTTTTGTTGTTGTCAGCATGGGTTTTCAATTGTACATATCAAAGTTGTTTCAAGAACAAACCCAGTACTACACTCTGCATTTTCATTCCTTTTGGATTTCATTCCACCCCCAACAGTATCTATGTAGTGTATACCTATCATAGCAACCCAGGGTATAGTGCATAAGATGGTGGACATATATGTCTTTTAAATAAATGAACAAACTGGTCAGGATATCTAACAAGTGGGTTCTGCTTTATGAAAGCAGATGCAATTCATAATAATGAATGGTGTTTCAGCAGTTCTTAGGCTGTTCCTTGACTGTATTGTAGTGATATAAAGAAACGCTCCTCAGTTAATTTTAATTGGCCATAATGGTTAGCCTGTTGGATGTGCAATTGCCCCCCTAGAACAGGCCAGAAATAGAGCCTGACCTTCCCTTCTTTCACTCAAGGGAAATGTAAGGGAAGGCACTCCAGGAACAAGCAACCTATGGTTCTTCATGCAAAACCAGAAATAGAGGAAGAGGGGGGAAATCTCAAAGTAACAGTTTAGAGTCAGTTTGATGTGGTGGTGATGGCATGAGGCTAGAAAAAAGGAGACAGTGGTTCTAGTTCTTCTTAGGCACCACCCAATTGGGTGACCTTGGGCCCATCACTGTGTCTCAGCCCTAGGAAAGATGCAATGGTAAACCACTTCTGAAAAACCTTGACAAGAAAACTGCAGGGACTTATGCAGGCAATCCCTGCAGTTGCCAGGAGTCAAGACTGACTTAAAGGCACCCAAGCAAACAAACAGACAAAAACCAGATTAGATATAGTAGTTGTAGACTATCTTTTTTCCACTTTTACTAATGAAGACCAACAGTAGTATAGTTTAGGTAAACAGAAACAGCACGCTTGTTGTTATAAGTTCAGTCAATTCTTTTTTTACAAAATAGAGTACACAGTTGCAGTTCCCATACTTGCTGAAATGTTCTTTTATCCATCTGTTGAACTCATAACACTTGTATATTTGCTCATAGATAATTTGAGATTATTTGATGGAAGAGAGACAACTTCCATACTGTTTCCAGGGCAATTCTGATGCAACAAAAAAAGCAAAAGCATCTTGTTGCATCTTCTAGATCAGGGGTGTCGAACTGGCGGCCCACAGACCATGCCCACCCCAGCTCCACAAATGGGAAAAAGTCACGATATGTCACGTGAGGGCAACGTGACGCAGCGAGTTTGACACCTGTGTTCTAGATTTATACCATACACTTTAATGACTTAAGAGTTCATCAGATATAAACACAAATCACCTTTTGGAGTAAGCAATAGTATACCTGCCATGGTTACCAGCCTCAGCAGTACCCATGTCGCATTTGACATTCCTTGGTTATGGTAAAGGCAATTTTTTAAAAATCAAATTTTATTAATTTTCTATTAGTTACATTACTTAATGCTTAATAAACATCATGTTGTCTGGGTATTTAATTTGCTTAACAATACAAATGCCATTCTTACTCTCCATCCCCTTTTTCCAACCATTGGTAAAATAAATTCTAAGTTTGATAATATTCTGTGTCTTCTTTCTGTCTGATTTTCAATGTAAGTCTGTCCATTTCTGCACAGTCTAATATCTTCTTAATTAGCTCTTCATTTTGAGGTGTTTCTTCATCTTTCCAATATTGTGCGAAGATAATCCTCACTGCTGTTAAAACATGTAATACTAAATACGTACTTCTCTTATCAAGTTTTTCTGATAACATCCCTAATAAAAACAGTTCAGGTTTAAAATCTACCAGTACATGTTTCCCTATTATCTTTTCTAGCCATCTATGTATTTTTGCTCAAAATTTTAAAGTAAAGGCAATTATTAATCACTTTGCCTAGAATTCCACAACTGCCCAATTTTATCCTTAATCAAATTCTATGTAAACAATGCAAACTCTGATCTAGAGATTACCTCTATAAGCCACACCCTGGATAAGTCCATAAGAAACATGAATTATTACACCGATAAAGGAGGTGATTAATGTTATGTATTATACTATTTTATACTTCCGCTGCAAGTATGATTTACCCTAACTAATGATTATTTTATGAATGGCCTCTGTAAATAAATATCTCTTCACCTTTCTTGGCCTTTGACTTCTTTTATTCTTTTCCTCCAAACATGCATATGTGCATGTATATTATTTCTCACAAGATAATATTCCACGCATTTAATGAAGTGGATCAAAGTCCACAAAAACTGATGCTATAATGGTGCTATGAGATGTTTTGCCATTTGATCAGAAAATAATCGAATCAGCATGTGAACCATGGAATTGCAGACAGCAACTTATCAGTGACATCTTAGTTGTGTGTTCCTTATCTTGCTCTGCAAGCAACTTGAAATAGTTTTGACTTACTGCTTGGCTGACACTTTCCTCGTTCCTTGATTTTTGCTGGCCCTGGTTAGCTCTGCAGGCATGCATTTCCTTAAACACTAAATTTTGACAGATTCCATTTCCCCTTCTTATCCCAGACTCTCCTCTGACACCTAGCCTTAATCCTCCCTAAACCTAATTGCTATATATTGAAAGTAGGGATTGCCATCCTAAAATATAAATTGGAATATTGGCCACAAAGAACAAGAACCATTTAGCTCTATGGAACTAATCTGCACAATTTATTGTTATAATTCATCGGTTTGGCTGTGCAAGTTGGTCATTGTTGCAAGACAGAAGCTGGAACTGACTTCAAAGAGCTTTGCCAAAAACATTGGTTTTAGTGGCTCTTAAGCACTTGGTGTGATCATTTCTAAATTCTCAAGTCAGAAGACCCATAGTCTAAAGTATCTAGGTGGAAAAGGAGAAGAGCGAGGACATCTACAATGACAGACATCACAGGGCAAACAATTCCTCTTTCAATATGGGTGTAATGCAGAGGATACATATTAAAAAGGGATGGGCTTCAATTGCCCAGCTGTACTCACCATTTTGACATTTTTGACCACTACCCTATGGGCATCCTTGGGGAAGAGGATCTCATTACTGCTCACAGTTGTGTAAAAGAGGGGATTATAGCAAATGTACTAATATAATTTATTCAAGCCACAGGGCAGAAGCAATAAATTTCTTTGGAATTCTACAAATTAATTTTTTTTAAAAAAAACTACATTAAACTAAGCAAACATTGAAGGGATTCTAGAGAGGGTAGAGTAGTTTTTAAAAAAATCGCTTAGATTAATTTCGTTAAAAGAAAATTAAAATTGTAGAATTTCAAAGAGGAATCTCACCATCTCTGCAGGTTTTGTGACCATCTGACTTGGTAAGTATACATGTTTAGAGGCAAATTAGTGCTAGCGTTGATTATTAAGGGATTTGTTTTCTCTATCATGAAAAGTGACCTCCAGTGTTCAAACCCAGACAAGGAGAAATTAGAAACAAGCAGCTTCAACTAAATGAAATAAGTAGAAAATCCTCTTGAGGCATTTTCAAGCTGAAACAATAAATAACCCAATTGGGTGGCACTTGCTGGAGAGAAAAAAGGGAATGGGTGGGAAGGAAAAGGGGAAGGAAAAGCAACTAAGAAAGGCCCTCAATATCCATCAGCCCAGCCCCAAATGGCATTATCCAAGAGTAATGCTTTATTTAGCAAGAATGTGCACTGAAGCCTAATGGTGAACAGAAAGAAGAAACAGGGCTTGTCCTGGGCCTTCTGAATACAGTAGTCATCTCACTAAATATATTTTCTGAAATAAACCAATGCAGGAACCTGAAGAAGAAACTGAAGTTCTAATAGCAGCATTGCTCTTTCGGCTGTTGAAACAGACCATGCAAAGACTCATACTTGCTCAAGACAAGCACTCATAATGACACCATACCGCACCATACAGTAGGAGCATGGCAGTTGTGAGTCCGAGGGTCCCATTTGACTTTTGAGTATCGTGCTGGGAACCGCAGTCCAAAATATGAGTAGGTCCATGACAAAATCCAATTTGATTCAAAATTAATGAAAAGTAACCACGGTGCAATCAGTAGGATGATTTCCTACTATTAATTCCCTTATCGGTCACATTAGAAATTCAGTGGCAGTGTATCTTAAGGTTTTACTGGAAATACTTTGGGGGCAGCAGAGTGTATGTGTCCAACTTAAAAAAGTGCTAGCTTGGCAATAAAAATTATGCTGGCTCGCCAATTTCATTTTGGCCCGCTATATTGTGTCAGCCCAACCCAATATCTCTGTCTAGAACTAACTGGCTGACCTTCTGAGTCCAAATTACTGTCAGTAGACATGTAGACTTCACAAGATCTCCTGTGAATTTGTTGAGTCTTTCAAAGCAACAATGGAGTCAAGGGCTCACTGTCCACTGACAGAACTACTGCTTGATAGTTCTGACTCCACATTTTCCCTCCCTTCCTCACCGGAACACCTGGCTCAAGGAAAACCATGGCATTTTACTGTGTGGAAAGGAATGCCACCAACCCAGATTTCAAAGTGATGCTACTGAATGCTATAAAGCTCTAAACAGCTTTCAACCAAGTTACACAAGAGTATCTTTACGTCAGTCTCTTGGCAACGATGATCCTTGGTGGAGATGCTATCTATGTTATAGCAATGCCAAGAGAGGTTTTTATTCTGGGGCATCAGCCCTCTGGAAGGACTTCTCCTGTGCCTCAACATGGATACTTTTTTTGGGTCCTTTGAAGATCTATCTTTATAGGAAGCCTTCCCCCATGTCAGAGCCTGGGAAAAGGGATAATTAAGAAACTATAAAAAGCTCCATACAGAAATGTCTGTATAGTTTGTTAGGCTAAGACAATGCTGTACAGTATTTAGAAATAAGCACAAATCATGTACCTAAAACCACTGTGGCAATAAGCATCACTATAATTTAAAGAAGGACTACACAACTGAGTCATATATGTGTGTTTGGAAAGATCCTGTCCTCCCCCCCCCCCCACCCTCTGACATCCCTTGTAACTATTTTATAAGACCTCTT
>JANHJO010002290.1:0-14987 GCA_032468235.1 Pseudoxyrhopus heterurus | reverse complement strand
ATTTCCACATAGCTAAAACAAATTATTGGGATAATCAAGTCAAATCGGTAACACTTTTTAAAACTTCAAAAAATCCTAATAAGAGTTAGCCAGAGGATCTCTTGCTTGCCCGTTCCGAGAGAGTTGTTTGTCTTGTTCCCAAGTAACTAAATTGGACACATCTTTTTTTTCTTTTCAGAGCAGAGAACTCGGCCTGCCAAGCGCTGTAAGTTCAATCTTTTAACCAATCTTGTGACTTTCCGCCTGTCAATGAATTCCACTGATTAAAATTTCAGGAATAGCTGTCTCTGCTGAAATGACAGGAAATTCAACAGGGCATTTGTTGGCATGGAGTAGGAATAATTTTGCTGTGGTCTGGTCATGAGAAAATTGCACCTGTGGCTTTAACCCTATGCAGATACATTTTCTTTGTACAATTAGATACATTCGTTTGCTATCTCTGTCCTTTCAGTTGTGTCTGTCAATTTAATGTACTCCATACATTTTCAGGGGCAAGATTTAGTCTGATATATTTGGTTTCTCAGCTTTTAGAAATGTAGTGCATCTCAAAACAGCATTCTAAATATTTAAGGGAATAATGTAGGCCTTCTTAAAATCCCAAATATTTATTAGTGGCCTTGGTGTAAAGGCCGCTAATGAATATTTCTCTCACCATCTGTTCTTTACAGATGTTAAGTTATTGGTTTCTTGTAAAGGATCTTTTAAAGTTTCTAGAGAAAATGCCATATTTTTGTATTCCCCCTCAATCTCTTTCATTCTGCAGGGCAAGAGATCTAGCAATAGCACTTAGTCAATGGCACTTATATAGCACTTCACAGTACTTTACAGCCCTCTCTAAGCTGTTTATAGAGTCTATAGCCCCCAAAAAGCTGGGTTCTCATTTTACTGACCTCAGAAGGATCGACGGGTGAGACAATCTTGAGCCAGTCAGGATCGAACTCCTGGCTGTGGGCAGAGTCAGCCTGCAATACTGCATTCTGACCATTGCACCATCATAGTGCCTAGTGAGCTGAAACAGAATAGTTAATAATGCTAAATGGTTACTTTCCCAGGAGAGTGTTAAAGCCAAGAAAACTTAAGTTCACAGACTTAATTGGATTGAGGTTACATGCGATTGTTGACACCATCAGAAAAAGTCTTTTAAAAAGAAGTCTTTTAAAAAGCATTCTTGTTGGAAAGGCAGATTAGCAGTGATGTCATGAACAATAGGCAAAAGTGACTTCACTTAGGGCCATCGTGTATGTTTGCTACTTTTCAGCAGGAAATTTTCATACACTATAATTCTGGCTTGTAATAATGATTGTTGCGGCGCTACCACTGCTTTTCTTCAAACAGGATTCTTCTGGATCTAGAAATCCATAATTTAGAGTTCTAAGCTTTAGACAACTAGAGTCTTTTACATCTCACAATACTAATGTTGTCCTCTCTGCCAGCTCTTGGAAATCTCGGATTGACTGATGGGTGAATGCAAAAACCCTTACCACAACTTTGTGGCCATGGAGGTATGCAGAAGGGAGGAGAATTCCACTCCTGAAATGCTATTGACCACCAGATCTGAGAGGAGCTGGAGATTCTTACCTGAGTGTAGATTATATTCAGCAGCTGGTTCAGAATACCAATAGAAGAGGATATTTGTAGCTCAGGATTAAACTCTGAGATCCTTGGTGCTTCTGGTTTGCTGATGGGTTTACCCATCAGATTAAATCACGTGTAATCAAAACCAAAGGTCAACCACATATCGAATGGTGAACTAAAACTATATGTCAACAACTAGTACGAATTTTTGCCTGTCTTATAGTATAAAATTTGGCACTCTTCTCTTTTCAATATAATATGCATAATAAGTTGTAATGAGTTTGTAAAGGTGTATCTTTTTATCTTGTTTGGTAACTATAGCACAAAGTCCCATGCAGAGAGCACAAAGCTGCAGCAAAGCTGAGACAAAGAGTGAAACAACAACTTCTGACGATTTTTTAACAAAACCAAGAGAGAAGCTTCTGAAATGTAAGTAACTAGTGTGGTGTAAATTTTGGAAATGATGGTATAGTAATATTATAATTATGGTTAACATTCATTCTGAGAAAACATTACTAAAACAAAACCACCCAGGATAAAATAGACCATATAAAATGATCGGCCTCTAGCTTCGTAGCGGGTTGCTCCAAACATTAACTAGTTAAGGTTAAAGGTCAGGTGGAAGGCTCAGGCTTTCACCTTTTAAGATTGACAAGCACAAAAAACACCCTCCAAAATTAACACACCATTATAATCTCACCAGTCATATTTCCGTAGAAAACATATGTTTCTGACTGCTGGCCTATTTCTTTAGGTAAGGCTACAGTATGTTGAGTAAGGCTACAATATGTTGAAAAAGAATAGTTTGCAGAATAAATAGTAATAAGTCCTTTCTTCTAATATTTAAAAGGTTCATTGAATGTCAACTTATATTGATGGCAATTGAGAAGTCACTGATGATTGGACTTTTAAAATGTCATTGCTTTGGGATTACAGGTAGTCCTTCATTTACAAAATTTCATTTAGTGAACAAAGTTAGGAAGGGCAGTGAAAAAAGTGACTTATGACCGTTTTTCACACTAAGACCATTGCAGCATCCCTATGGTCACATGATCAAAATCCAGATGCTTGACAAGTAACTCATATTTATGACGGTTGCAGTTGCAGTGATTCACTTAACAACTGTGGCAAAAAAGATCGTAAAGTGGGGCAAAACTCACTGAACAGCTTTTCACTTAGCAACAAAAATTTGTGGCTCCATTGTGATCATAGGTTGAGAACTCCCTTTATTATGGGAGTTTTATTTATGTGGTTTTATTTATTTAATTATATTTGTATGCCGCCCAACTCCCAAGGGACTCTGGGCAGCTCACAACAAAAATATAGTATAAAACAGTATAAAAATATAATACAAATAAGATCATAAAATGCATTCTTATAATATAAAATAGCACAACATACTCTATTCAATCCAGACCTCACAAGATCTTCTGTTACGTGAGGTCAGGGGCCCCAAGCCTGCCGAAAAAGCCAGGTTTTTACAGCTTTCCGGAAGGCCAGCAAAGTGGGAGTGGTCTGGACCTCTGGGGGTAACTGGTTCCAGAGAACTGGAGTTGCCCAGAGAAGGCCCTCCCTCGTGGATCCGCCAGCTGGCATTGCCTGGCTGACTGGACCTGCAGGAGGCCGACCCTGTGCAATCTAATAGGGCGCTGGAAAACATGTGGTAGGAGGCGGTCTCGAAGATAGCCTGGCCCTGAGCCATGTAGGGCTTTAAAGGTGAAAATCAACACCTTGAATTGGGCTTGGAGACCAATAGGAAGCCAGTGCAACTCACGCAAGAGTGGTGTTATGTGGGTGTTATATTTTAGTGCATAGCTCCTCTTATGTATCCATAACTTATTATAGTGCCAGAAATATAATAAGAGTTCTCAAATGAACAAAATGTTCTCAAGATCATTTCCTTTGATTCTTGTTGATAAATGATCTGGAGCTAGAAATGAACAGGAAAATGTTTTTGATGTCACTAACTTATTTAGGATGAATAAATAAAGCAATTGCAAAGGAATCCAAAAGAATTGTACTACGATTTAGTAAAAATATGGAGGAAGATTATTTATTTATTTATTAAATTCATACGTCTGGATTTTATAGAACAGAAAAAGTGGTAGAAACAGCGTAACTGAAATGATAACAGGAGCCATGCAATTCCTTGGATGAAGTTTGGTGCCTTTTTGTTTGATTTCTTAAGAGACGTGGTGAAAGCGTATATAGTGTGGAGAAAGATATATTCTTCCTTCTTTTGCAAAATGTAGAATTCTGGGGTCCTTCAAGATAAAATAAAAGCAAGTATTTTTTCATAGAGTAGGTAAATTACATACGTGGCTAGTGCTCATGATGATTATACATGGACCAGGAGGGAAGCTATTGGCACTTGTGCATCTTGAGGGCGTCTTACAGGTATTTGATTAACCCCTTGGAGGAACTGTGTGGTAATCGGTGTAAACCTTGGATTCTTCTCTGATCTGTAAGTGAGAAATGATGCTCGGTCTGAAGCTGTGTGTAGATGGGAATGTGACTGATGCTCAGCGAAAGTAGAAAAGCAGTGATGAGGACCCTTTTTTGAGCTTTTAAGAGCGTTTGGGAATGTTCTCTTCCGATATAGTGCTCTTAACATCTTGGTTGAAATGTCTTTTTTAGGATGGTGGCCCTTTTACCTCAGTTCTGCACCTCTTTTCTAATTGGCTTCGGGATTAGGGGAGGAGATACATTTTAGAAAAAGGGAGCCTACTGCTTATTTAGGAGCCTTCTCTTTTCTAGGTTTCTTTTTTTTAAATATTTTTTAGTTTATTTATGTGTTAATACTGTAAAATGCAAAAACGCAAAAGAAAATAGTAGGAAAGATGGGGAGGGAAAAGGGACGGGAAAAGTGCGAGGAAAAAAGGAGGAAAAGAAAGAAAAGGCATTGACTTCTGACTCCCTTTGGTGCAGTAGAATAAAATAATCACATCAAATCTCAACTTTTTATTTTTACATAATAGTATAAACTAGCCATTTCTATAACAACAAATCTATCTAATCGGTAAAACCCAAAATCAAAGTTTCGTTTTTTTCCACCTCAAAGCACAAAGTCCAAATAGAAACAAAATAGTGTTCTTTTCTTTAATCAGAACAGTCAATTTCACCATCTCTGCTAACTCCATCAACTTCTGCAGCCACTCATCCATTGTGGGAATCAAAGTGTCTTTCCATTTTTGTGCATAAAGTAATCTTGCTGCCCTCAACATATAGAGCAGGAGTGTCAAACTGGCGGCTTGCGGGCCAGATGTGTCACATGTAGGCCACGCCCACCCCAGCTCCGTGAAAGGGAAAAACGTCGCAAAAGTCACGTGATGGCAACGGGACGCGGCGAGTGTGACACCTGTGATATATAGCATCAAAGTTCCAGATTTTTTTCCCCAAGTCATTTTCCATTAAACCCAAAACAAATGTTTCTGGGTTTATCTTTATATTCACTTTGTGAATCTTCTATATTAAGATATGAATCCCACCCCAATATTTCTTTGCTTTGTCACATGTCCACCATAAGTGATTAAAGGCCTCTTTGCTTTTACATTTCCAACATTCATTTGAAATACCTTTATAAATTCTTGAGAACTTATCTGGTGTTAAATACCAATGATACGTCATCTTATCAAATTTTAAACCTTTCATCCACATATTCTCCCACTGTTCAAGCGTGACATTATAGCCAAAGTCCCTTGCTCACTGAATCATGTAGTGCTTTATATATTCATTCTCCAAATTCAATAACAATTTGTAAACTTCAACAATAATACATTCACAATTACCACTCATTTCCAAGTTTCTTTCTGTTTTCTGATTTATCTTCTGTTTATTCCTAGTTGCTACACAATTTACTCTGGATCACCACACGGCTCATAAAAATATCATAATACTGGAGAAATATACCAAGATGTCTGTCACAGAAACAGTACAGAATTACAAACCGCACCCTCAGCGATTTTTAAGCTTCTCCCAAGTGCTTTCTTTCCAGTGTGTCAAGAAAGGAATCCATTACTGGGAAGTTGACCTGGAGAAGAACAACTTCTGTGCTGTCGGCATCTGCTATGGGAGCATCCCAAGACAGGGGCCGCAAAGCCGCCTAGGACGCAATAGCAGCTCCTGGTGCATTGAATGGGTCAACAATAAGGTCTCAGCTTGGCACAATGATAAAGACGTATCTCTGCCCAGCAACAAAGCAACGAAGATTGGTGTCCTTCTAAATTATGATGGGGGTTTTGTTATTTTCTTTGGTGTCACTGAGAAAAAAACCTTCCCACTCTATAAATTCAAAATAGAATTCACGGAAGCTGTCTATTCTGCATTCTGGGTGTTTTCTAATGGAGCCACCATTTCACTCTGCCAGCTGAAGTCATAACAGCTGTGCAGAATGGCCTTGGTGCCCTCACGAAGACATGTACCCACACACTATGATGTTGCTTTTGCACAGGTTTTCCACTTGAATGATGTCTAAAAAAATGTTTTCATTTTAAGTTCCGTGCTTCTTTTTGGAAAATTCTGGGGTTATTTGATCAATATTTCAGTCCACTAACAGAGGTCTTTGGCCAACTCATTGGGGAAACTTGTCTAGAGGGTTCTTAGTGGACTGAATCCATCAGATTTAATGTTTGCCTCATATCTCTGAGGTCTAAGCCATAATGGGATATGGGTGTATAGAGGTCTTCTTGGAACAGAAGTTTCCTTCATTTCGTCTCATGCTCTACTATAGAATAAAGAAATGCAGAAAATAAAACTCCTGCATTTTCAGTGACCCAGTTGTTAACTTCTTCACAGACTGCACTGTTCACAGCTTTGATTAGCTTCTCTTTGGGGTGGGCACTCCTCACTTCCCATGGGGTGAAAATTTCAGGGGTGTTCTCTTAATCTGCATAGAATTTGCTACCACATTTGGCCGTATGAACAGTGAGCTCTAAAGGTCTTGTTTTTCAGATGACTGAAAACAAGGCTGTTCTGGGAGATGATGAGTATTTTTCATTCTTCTACCAAACAACATGGATAGGAGGGAAAGTGGTACTTTGGTAGTGCTGTTTGGAGGAAAAGTGATAATAAAAAGACTGTATTTTCATTCCTGGAGCTCCTTTTTAAGACCATGTTCCATGGATTTCTTTTTCTCCCTACCCTCTTTTCAGATGCTCTGAATATGTCAGAAAGGCCATTTTGTGCCATCTGATAAATCCCTGTTTGCTTAGCTTAGTTCTTCAGAATTATATATACTTAAGCTATGTACTTAATTATATGTTCCTCAATAGCTGCCCAATAGCTTTGGACAGTGTTCCTCAGGCAAATTAGGCCCTGAATATCCTTGGCCATGCTTGCCAAAAGGAAGTGGTTTTTAAAAAATCATCATCTGCTCAACTTATCTACCCATGTTGAACGTTGTTCTTTGATTATGGTTGACTAAGATGATGATCCTGTTCCTTGAAGGGCTATGTACCTTCACAATGATGTTCTAGTGGAAGATTAAGTATAACATCTGCATCTAATCTTTTAGACTTGTTCCGCTTGCCACTGCTTGAGGTAATTAGAATACTCTAATTTCCTGCATGCTATTCACTGAGCATAGCCTTTGATCACATTTGGCAGGAGAATCGAGGGTAGAAGATCATTTAAAGGGCTTCCATTAAGGGTGCAAAACCATTCAGGGTGCCATCTTTAATTTCTGTCTGTAAGCTTCCCAGCTGGCATTTCAACTTCAGTATGTCTTCTGTTTTCTTTTTTAAAAATGAGCAGTAGACTGGGAAGATCCACAGAAATTGGAAGTGAATGGTTTAGGAAACCCAGTTTTAGACTTCTGACAGTTTTCATCTTGGGACAGAGGAGGCACCTAGTGGTGATGAGAATTGCACATCTAAGCCACTTTGCTAAGCTTCCTCATTCATTAGAGGTATTCTAATTGGCATTAGACGAATCCATACAAATGTAATGACTTATGGAGCTGTCAGCTTTCAGAAGTATTTCTGCTAAAAAGTGGAAGGAATTATCCATATGATAGACGTAAATAAACTATAGTTTTGGCAAATCTAGATTTCTGTAGGACATAATTTGAGATAAAAGGACAGTCTGCCTGTAACATTCTGATTCAATTGTAGGTTTATGATCGAGTAAAGGACCCAGTCTCAGGACACCACTTGTTTTCTAAGTATGTCTTTTATGCCATATTTCTTGATTTTGGGAAATATTTTAAAAGTTAAATTATGGAGGCATTAGGAAAAAGGTGCTCTGGAAGTTTTTGAAGTGGAATGGACCATTGCAAAAATAAAATGAGCATTATCCATTCCTTAAGGTAACATGGAGAAAAAGGCTAAGTAGTAATACAAGGTATGAAGTTAAAAATAAGAACAGAAGCGTTCCATGAAGGAAAGACAATCTATGTTGAGATCAAGGCTGCATGAAGATGAGAAAAATTGGCATGAGAACCTGTGGTTCCTTCTGCATTGTAACACGTTTCTTGAAGGGGACTGTGTACTAGGTTTGTCCCTCTGAGTTGCATAGTTGCATGTTTCTCTTCATGAAAATGAGCTTCCTGGCTTTTGCGTTGTTCTTGAGAGTGTGTGCTCCCATAGGAAGTATCAATGAAGCATTCTTTCAACAAATCATCACTTGGATTTAGACATGTATTTATATTTTTTTTAACAAACCCACAAATCCTAAGGCAGTGTGTATCCAGCTTCTTGTTATCCAAATATCATGTGGATAGCATTCTCTGTGGTGTCTTGGGCTGGTATCTAAATGTCTAAATAGGTTGTGGTTACAGTTGGTGATTCTAATTAATATTGAAGTCTTAATGATTATATTGGAATCACTTGATGATCTTGAACTAACTCTGGCATTCTTTAAGAATCTCTTTACATAGTTTATTTTTTATTTAAAATGTTTAGCCAGGCACAATATTGTCCTTTGGCTAAAAGTTGATTCTTAGACTTTGTTTCTTATATTACAAACCAGGTTTATTTCAGATCAGCCTCAAATAATGTTTTATCTTAAGGTAAATCAGCTCTGGGGATAATGTCAGTGGGTAGGATCGAAGCATAGTGAAGCATATTATTTTCCCCTGGTTTTAACAAAAGATAGCCAAACCTCATGCTTTTGCTTTGAAATCGTGGGTCATTTGGTTCTGTATCTCCAATGGTCATATTTGCATTATTACATCATTAACTCTTGTTGTGTAGCCTGTGGCTTAATATTTTTTGCTAAGCTTTTCAGAGATACAGGAAATGTATCACAAGCAATTTTGGCATTAATAAAACTTTGGGGAAACACTTTCTATGGGACCTTTGCAGAAAAGTTGTTCAGCTTGCTATATTATGGTGTGTTATCTTGACAGTAACATATACATATTTGTGAGGCAGTTTGTGTTTTTATTTTGAATTGTAAGGAAAAAAAACTGTTTTGTAGTTTGCATTAACAAATAGTGGCCTCAAAATCTCAAGATAGTGAAGCTGTTATGATTTCTGCTGAAGTCTTTACCTTGCTTAATTAAGAATCAGCCTGTTGTCTCCCTAACTATAAAAAAATAATGTGATGAACCTCATTGCCTGGTCTTTTAATAAATTGGTACTTGTTAAATTAAAATTAATAAAGTTTATCATGGTTTATCATGGAGTGGTGTTTGTGCTAAACTCAAACCTGCTGCTTCTGCATAGAAAGGTTTCCACAAATGAAACAGACATTCCAAAATATATTTATGTAGTTGAAAGGAATTGAACCCAGTAAAATGCACATGAAAATAAACATGTCGCATCAATATAGGAGCTAAAGCCTTCATTCCAAATGTATTTGAGAGGAAACTCTTCCAAAACTGATAGTTTCCCACAAATAAACCTTTGTAGGATTTAAGTATACCACAGAAGCAAAAACATTACTTGGAAGCAAAAATCTCCAGCCAAATTACATAGAATTGTTTAAAGAAGTTTAAACCCTTCAAAAACAGATTCCCAATCTTTGCTGCCTATTTGGGAACCATCTTTGTCTTTCAAAATCCCTACCCAGTTTCTCTGCCATTTCCTTCTTAACCACCCCCATCTCTTCACCTCCCTTCTGGGTTCACTGGCGTAGCTGTTCCTTCTCAAAGAATTGGGATGTCAGCATCTGGTCACTGCCGGGTTCCCATTCACTGCCTGTGTCACTTACACTTTTGTTGGCAGTCCAGTTAAAAAGTTCAGGACAGCAATTTGTGACTCCTCAGCCAAACAGAATTGTGAAAAAGTATTTAAAAAGTCAATTAACTGGTGTCTCTTGAAGGCCTTCGTTGTTCCACTTTATCCAGGCTTTGTCATGGGCCTGCAGGAGTTTGCAGGTTTCTCTCAGATGCTGTTCATTTTAAATAATGGATTCATTGAGACTCCTTATTGGACTTTGTGTGGGAGACACAATTGTCTATATTCTTTTACAGTGTAACTATCCATTTACATAAAATATAGGCAATTCTATGAATAACTCCCACCCCAAAGGCTGTGAAAAGGAGGAACTGCCATTGAAATAAAAAAGACGCCCAGTTAATTGAGTTTGAAAATAATTCCTTTTTTTCCCACAGTTCTAATCAGCTGAGTAGGATTCACAAACTGAAATTTATTCATTGGTTTATTACATTTACACACTGTCCATCGTAGGGATTCATGATTCCAACATGATTCAAAAATCCCTATATGGGTACATCCCAAGAAGCTAAGCAATCCTATTAGGAATGTCATAAGCGATCCCCTTTAAGCCACTTCCTATAAAATGTTTTTTTGTTGGGGAACTCCAAGTGAGGTCTTGTTTCTGGTGATGAGTATTTGTGTACACAACATTGTCAACTGTCAGGAGCTCTGTGGGATTCAAATTGAATGAATAAATAGTATTTTTGGGAGGAAATGCCTATGGACTAATAGGGGCCCCAGTTGCATTAGTCAAACTATACCAGTACTTGGTTTGCAAAATGCTTACTTCTTTAAAAATCTGAATCCGATGAAGCAAGAGATGCTGGAAGGCAGTAAGATATAGATGCCATTTCACACTTATTATATCCCTGTGGATTAGTATGTAGATTAGGTAGGAAGAAAGGAAATGGGAGAAAATAAATCAATTTTCTATATCTACTCATTTAAATGAAACAAAGCAAAACCCTTCTACTACTTGTTTCTATAGGGTGATGAAAATATTAATCTACAGTACTACTGTAGGACATTGGCTTGTTTTATATCATTATCGGGGTGATCTTATTTTTTTGTAGAAGGTGATGTGACCTCTCTGCTACCTGCATAAATGGAAGAAAACATACTGTCGTTATGAAGTTGCTGCAGGAATTTGTCAACTTCTGTTCCCTTTGTATCTAAAAAGAGCTGCATGGGATAAATATATGATATAAATAAAGCTGAAATTCTCTAAGATTCAGTTAAATACATACGTACACATACATCAAATTATTTCCTTTTGGGATGTTATCCTGAGTACAAAAAAGAAGTAGTAAGCCAAATAAATGAACAGCAATAAATACGAACATGGAAAGGAAACAATCAGGTGCCAGGTTCACCAGATGGGCCCATGGATATCTTGATTTCTCATCCATTGTAGGTTTGGTCAATCAAGGCTTTCACATTATGCTTTGAAAAAAAAGGAAAGTGGATCACCACATTTGTGTCCCAAAGGACAGCACCGGTCAGTAGGTCGCCAGTACCATGCAGCAATATGCCCATTTTAATAGTATTCTCATGCTCTTTTATACAAGCTAGGATCACTAGCCTAGAGACTGCCTTGCAAGCCAACTAAGAGGCATGTGAGTGCACCGACACTTGATGTAATGAAATGGTTAGTCTCTACAGTTCCTATCTGTTTTCTGTCTCTATTTTAGAACGTGGCTTGCATTTAAAAGTCTACACAGCAAGTCTACATCTTGTTTGCATGGGGCCTTTAATCCAAGCTTAGGGATATTTCAGAAACATAATGTTTTAGCTCATTTAGAAATAAAACGGTTGTAGCACTTAGTATGAATATTGATAAGACAAGATACATGTCTCAGCAAAGCCCCTGCTAATCCCTCTGAGAGCCCATCGTGCTGTGACGTTCCTTATTAGGGGAATTAAACCTGAGGAAATCAAGACTGCAGTAAGATGCTTTCATACCTTTTCTAAAAATAAAGCCAAGGCAACTGATGAAACTGAGAAACCTCTAGTAGCTCAGCTACCGTGGAAAAAGTGCTGATGGTGTGACAAACCTGTTTCTACAGCATGGAAGCCTCCATGAGCGCCATACAAACGTGCATTTCTAAAATGCTCATCTGGTAATCCTGGCTATTTTTTTTCCTTTTCTTTTTAAAGCCAGAGTTCCTGCCATGGATTGTCTTTTTTTAAGGTTGGTGGGAAAATTTGCATTACAAAGGGAGAGATCTGACATTACAATTTCTGGCATGGCACAATCTGCTTAGTCCCGGAGCGAGGATTCAGGTTTTTTTTTTTTTTTAAAGGAAAAATAGGGAAATGCTAATGCTATCCCTCCCCCGGCCCCGTCCTCTTTTCTGGCAGATTGAGAAAGTCTTAGAGGGTCTGAAATCAAGAGGCTTTGTTAGAGAAGGAAGACAGAATCATCTTGTCAGATTAAGCCTCCTCAAAGTCCGACTGAGTTTAAAGCAGAGGTGCTATTCAACCAGTTCCGACAGGTTCTGGAGAACCGGTAGTGATAATTCGGAGAACCGGCAAATACCACCTCTGATTGGCTGACCACAGCAAATAACACCTCAGATTGGCCGACCGCATAGCCATGTCCACCAAGCCACGCCCACAGAACCGGTAGTAAAAAAAATTTGAATCCCTGGTTTATAGGCATTTATCTCCATCCTCCCAATTCCCAGTTCATTCAACATCCAAACATTCATAGACCCATAGGGCTGGAAGGTACCTCGGAGGTCTTCTAGTCCAACCCCCTGTCCAAGGCAGGAGACCTTATACTATGCTGGTCAAATCGTTGTTTAATCTCCTCTTAAAAACCTCCAGGGATGGAGCAACCACAACTTTGGGAGGCGAGCTGTTCCATTGACTAACTGTTGTCACTGCAGGAAATTCCTCTTTATTTCCAGATTGGATCTCCCTCTGACAAGCTTCCACTCATTGCTTCTTGTCTTGCCCTCAGTTGCTAGGGAGAATAGGTCTCCTCTTCCCTTTGGCAGCCCAGGTATTGGAAGACTGTTATCATGTCATCTCCTAACCCTTCTCTTTGCTAGGCTAGACATACCTAGTTCCCCCAACCAGTCCTCATATGATTTAGCCTCCAGATCCCTTATTACCTTTGTTGCTCTTCTCTGCATGCTTTCTGGGGCCTCAGCATCTTTTCCCACTCTTATTTCCACTTACAGTATTTCCATTCTTAATTGCATGTAATAAAATGGACAGAAGCAAACTCTAGGACACAGATATTTTCACTTCTTGGAGCAAACATTTATTCTTCATAAATCGCATGCTTCCCACTATCAGCAGTTGCAGCTGTTAAGTTTTCCATCATTTTAGTTCCCAGCCAAAAACACGATGACTTGTGCAAGAAAGTAAGAGAAGAAAGGAAATGATCAAGCAACTTTTGCAGAGAAATGCCAGGGTACTGGTGGTCAGAACATGTTGCATTCAGGAAAGTATAATAAAGCAAGTTAGAATATTGCTTTGATCAACAAGTCTTTTCTGAGTGTAAAGCATAATTTTTTTTCCTGTTTCTTAAAAAATAGGGTGGGGAGACAGTTATGGATAAATGTGAAGAATTATTTACATGCAAAGCCTGGGCTCCGCCACCAAGCAATAGCCAATCCACCAATTTTTAATTATTTTTCCTTAAAAGTCTATCTCATGTATAAGCCACTTTTCCTCGTTGAGCACTAAAAGGCAATATGCTTTTAAACATGTTGGGACTCTAGAAAGAGTGCAGAGTAGAGCAACAAGAATGATTAGGGGACTGGAGGCTAAAACATATGAAAAATGATTACAGGAACTGGGCATGGCTAGTCTAGTGAAGAGAAGGACCAGGGGAGACATGATAGCAGTGTTCCAATATCTGAAGGCTGCCACAGAGAGGGGCAGTCAAGCTATTTTCCAAAGCACCTGAAGGCCGGACAAGGAATAATGGATGGAAACTGATCAAGGAGAGATTCAACCTAGAAATAAGGAGGAATTTTCGAGAGCAATCATTCAATGGAACAGCTTGCCTTCAGAAGTTATGGGAGCTTCATCACTGGAAGTTTTCAAGAAGGGACTGGACAGCCAGCTGTCAGAAATAGTATAGGGTCTCCTGCTTGAGCAGGGGGTTGGACTAGATGACCTACAAGGTCCTTTCCAATTCTGTTATTCTATATATATTACCTAAAAGCACTTCTTTGGAGCTGCTGTAGCTCAGTGGTTAGAACGCTTTTAAACATTTATGTAAGAGTACATCTGTCTTTATTTTTTTTTTCTTTTATTTCTTCATTCTGCTCTGATTAATATTTTCTACCTGGCTCTTCTCTCTCCCTACGAGTAATGCCTTACAAAAAGTCATAACTTTGTGATGTCCTAAACAGACTGGGTTCCGTTTTAGAGGTATATAGTTCATAAATTACTATGCAGAATTGTTCAACAGCTGGAGTAGTTATACTGTATGTCTAAAAGCCCAAGATATGGCATCTGACAGTTAATGATTGATTGTAACTTGGAATTGTTGTTTGTGTCCTTGGACATTATTATTTACATAGCTCAACTAGTTTGTTTTTAACTTTGTATACTGGTCAGAATCACCGCTCTTAAGTTGGATGGCATTACCTTGTTTAAATAAATAAATAAACTAAATGTTCTGCCTTTGGACTATTGATTCTGGACTGATTGCAGACCATTGCTACCAATTATCACTCCATCTTTTGAAACAATTGTTCAGAACTGCTTAGTGAGATGGCTGATGTATAAATTAAATCAATCAATCACCACATGTAGAGAGAGAATCAGGAATTGCTGTTGCCTTAATCATCTCATTGTGAGTGCTCTTCAGGTGCTACTATGGTGAAGACCAGAGGATCAATCATCCCCATTAATCAATTGCTGATAAACTGAGACACATGTGATTACATTTTTAGGTGTTTTACATTCTGCAAAGCTGCACTAAGAATGTATTATGACCCAAAAAAGAGGAAAATAAACCTGGTATTTTAAAAATATGATGCTGCTGTCGACCTCTGCTGTGTTGTTTTTTTTAAAAAAATCTTAAAGTGATTAGTAAGTTTTGCACTACACTGCACAAACCAACACAACTGAATCTTGTCAGTTCAATCAACACACTGACAATGGAATGATGGAAATTCTACTTTCTACTTTAATTTCCTTAATTTCTAATTTCAGGATCATCTTTCAGGATTCCAGGCACAATAAAGCATTGGGTGCCCTTGTGATTGTTATGCAAAAGACTCACTT
>JANHJO010002288.1:15497-28404 GCA_032468235.1 Pseudoxyrhopus heterurus | reverse complement strand
GCTTCCCGGGGCTGAAGCCGGGGGGGGGGCGGCGCGGGGGCCGCTGCTGCTCCTGCGCGGCTTCCGGGGGGGGGCCCGGTGTGCGGCGGGGGGGGGTGTCCGGGCCCCCTTTCGCCGACGCGGCTGCTGCCTCTTGCAGGGGTGGTCGGGGCCGGCATCGGGGGCTCCGCGGCGGCCTATTTCCTGCGCCAGAAGTTCGGCCGGGAGGCGCGGATCGACGTCTTGGAGCGGGGCGCGGTGGGGGGCCGCCTGGCCACCGTCCGGCTGGAGGGCCGCGACTACGAGGCGGGGGGCGCCGTCCTGCACCCGCTCAACCTGCACATGAAGCACTTCGCCAAGGAACTGGGTGAGGCGCCTCCCCCCCCCAGAAGGGACCCCTCTTGTTGGAGGGTCTCCCTCTGCCCCCCCCCACTCCGAGGAAGGGGCGCTCCGAGGGGCTGGGCTGAGGCGGGCCCAGGAGAGGCTCTGCGGGGCAGCGGCTGACAACTCCGCTACTGGCTCTCCTGACAGAACTCCGTCTTCCCCAAGAATTCCTGCTGTGTCAATTCGCCCTTCGTCTCCGCCTGTTTCTGTGCTGCCAAACGCTGGTGCTGGGATCCATAGGGGTGTTCTTGGGCACAGCCTGGGTTTACTTCTGTTCCTTAATGTGGAACAACTAATAAAGTGGTCTTTAAAATCCATATTAACTTCAGTTATACCCAAATATCCGTGGCACTCAAACTCGTGGGATGCCCTTCTAAAACTCTTTGACTTCTCAGCAACCGGCATTCTTTCATCCAAACCAAACAACAAGCTGCAAAATGTATTTCAAATCCAGGAAACCCAGCCCTCTTCCCTTTGCATCTTGTAACATTATTTATTTGACACTGTTTTTTCCTCTCCATGCAAAGTTAGATCTTTTTGCCATTGCTTGCATTGTACTTTAGTTGTCAAAACAGATATTATCTGAAACAAAAACATCATTTTAGGCAAAACAATCATTTTTAATCACAAAGATTTCCTCCCACCTTTGAGAATTTTAATTTCTCCCGCCTTAATAGGTCCTCCTCAATTTCATTCCATGCCTTAGAATAATTCTTTTGAAACGTACCATTTGTATTTGTCCCAGTAATACCCAAGGAGGCGTCCTGGCTCTCTTTTGGCCAGCTGTGTGTTGTTCTTGAGGGCCGGTGGCTCAGAAGTTTGGGGCATTGAGGGGTCTCCTCCCTCTCAAGTTGCCATCTCTGCCTTTAAATCCCGCAGGGCTTTCTGTTCCTCAGGGTCAAGATGGGCTCCTGGGCATTTACAACGGGGAGGAATTCGTCTTTGAGGAGAGCAGCTGGTATGTCTGGACTCTTCTGAAGCTCTTATGGCGTTATGGACTGAACCCCTTGCGGATCTACATGTGGGTGGAGGAAGTCCTGGAAAAGTTTATGAGGTGAGGAGCGGCACAAAGCAAAGGACTTCAGGGGGGGGGGGGCGTTGTGACCTCCCCACACCAAAGGTTTTCCTGGGCTCCCTCCCCCAAATTCTTATCAGTGGGCATGATGGGTGAGGAGGATATATTACCAGGTTTAATTGATTTAACCTGGCTTTTCCGGCAGGCTTGGAATGGTTGACCTAACAATGATAGATCTTGTGGGGTCTGGAGTGTCTGGAGTGTTAGATGGTCTTTTTTAAATTATTTTTATATTATATAGGTATATTTTAGTATTGTATTTATCCAGGTTGTATTTATCCATGTTGTGAGCCGCCCAGAGTCCTCTGGGAGTTGGGCGGCATATAAATACAATAAATAAATTTAATGCTCACTGTATTGAAAGGAAACGCATTTTACTTTTCCCTGGGCCCTTCTATTTTTGGGAAGCAAGGCCTCAGTCTGCCACGGAAAGAAAAAGACCAGGAAATTGCTTGGCTCTAAAATTGCTGTGTTGCTTTATCGTGTCATAATTGTGTAGAGGGCCACAGGACGGCTTGGTTTAAACCAATCAATCAAAGCTTCATGAATTTCTCTAGATCTGAAAAGTAAGTCCAGTCCAGGCTGGTTCGTACCTGGATGGGTAGCCAAGGCTACAGGCTAGAGTGGGAGTCAAGGAACACCCGAAAGAGGAAGCGGGCCGCCCCCTTCGTAGTTTCAGGGCTTCGAAGCCCCCAAGAGCCAAACTCAACTCGGGGGCTTCTTTACCTTTTGAAATCTCAAACACAGCCTGTGGTTGCTTCTAGGCGGAGACTCTAGTAGCAAAGAGGTGAGCACAAAGTAACAAACACCCTGAATGTTCAGTAAAAGAGGTAGGTACAAAATCATCCCTGCAGTTAAGGGAAAGACCAACCGCAGGTGAAACTGGCGATGGCCTACGAAGAAAGAAAGGCTTGGCTGGCAGCCAGCAATTAGATAAATGGCAGCCACCGCTTCCTAAAACAGTATTTCTCAACCTTGGCAACTTTAAGATTTCGACATCCAGAATTCCCCAGCCAGCATGCTAAGAGTTGGAGCCCAAGCATCTTAAAAGTTGCTGTGGTTGAAAAATACTGCATTAAAACATGTAATAAGTATTCAGGCCCCCTTCACTTTTCTCAATTTTATTAGGCCCCAACCTGATTCTACAGTTGTTTGAAAATCATTTTTTCTCATTAATCTACACTCAGTACTCCATAATGACAAAATGAAGACAGAATTTTAGAAATGTCTGTAAATTTATTAAAAAGAAAAAACTGAAAGTATGGCGTAAGTATCCAGACCCTTTGCAACAACATGTGAAATCTAACTACAGCGCTGGCTCTTCGGCTTTGAAACAGAGATGAGCACCGCCCCCTAGAGTCAGGAACCACTAGCACGTATGTGCGAGGGGAACCTTTACCTTTACAATAAAACTTCTGCTGCACTGAAGGCTCCTTAGTGGCCTCCATAATTCTCAAATAGAAGGTTTGGCAGAACCAGGACTCTCTTCAATACAAACTCTCAATCGAGTGGATTTCTACTATCTTCATCATCTGGGGGATGATGGAAGATGAAAGCAAAACTTTCTGCACCAGTTTGGAGGTGTTAGTTGATACTATCATTAAAGGATAATAAATAGCAGCTCTGGTTTTGTTTTCTTCAAAAACAAGACAGAGACATCAACTCAAAATAGTTCAGATATTCATTATTGAGAGAGTAAGTTGCCCCATTGCTTGATATATTTTGCAAGATTCTTAGTCTGTTTGCCCCTCCAACCCCCCTTTTTTGGTCAGGATCTATCGGTACCAGGCGCACGACTTCGCCTTCAGCAGCCCCGAGAATCTGCTCCATGCCCTCGGAGGGGCAGGCTTCCTTCACATGTTGAACCAGACCATCGATGAGTCCCTGCAAAAGGCCAGATTTTCTCAGGCATTCATCAACGAGATGGTCACCCCTATCATGCGAGTCAACTATGGGCAAAGTGCCAGCATCAATGGCTTCGTAGGTAAGTGGCGCTTGTTCATTCCTAAGTATCGCACCACTGGACGTCCACTTGTGCTTCTTGCATAACTTGCTCCACTTCTGAAAAACCTGGCCAAGAAAACCGCAGGGACCAGTCCAGTTAGTCTCTGAGAATCAGACACAATTGAACAGAAGGAAGAAAAAAGACCCTCGGGCATACATTTTGGGGAACTTTTATTTCTGGATGTCCCTGTGGAAAAAAAAAAAGAATGGGGGAAACAAATCCACCCCCCCAAACAGACAGGACTTTCCATCCTTCTTTGAAAGGTAGCAAACGAGAGTTAAAAATGGAGCATCAGAGTTACTTCCCTTCTTGCATTATAGGATGGCTGGTTTTGCGCATTACTCAGTAAGCCATAGCTGTTTGATTTGTTCGTAAGAGTAAGTCATAAACACAAGTGTCCAGTGGCTGGGTTCAAATATTTTTTAAAGCCATAATGCAGTTTTTAAATTTTTTGGCTTAGTTTTATTTCTGACCCTGTCACTGAATCACTTCAGCCTCAACTACTGTCTTGTTTAGGTGTGTCCGACCATTTTTTCCCTGGACTTTGTTTCTTTGCAGGAGCTGTATCTTTGGCCGGAGCAAGTGGAGGACTTTGGTCGGTAGAAGGCGGCAATAAATTGGTGTGTACGGGCCTTCTGTATGCTTCCAAAGCCCAGCTGATTTCTGGTCCCGTTATCTCCATAGAAGCAAAAACAAGGCCGAAGGGCCGTGCAGGTGTGGTTGCCTCGTATTTAGTTATTTCACATTTGCAAAATATAAGTTTATCAAGCGTGAAAGTTTGGAAGATTGAAAGAAGAAGTGGGCAATCTGTCACCCTCCATAAGTTTGGGTCCGCCACTTCCCCAATCCCTTGTCTTTGGCCACAAGAGCTGGAGTTGATGGGTGTCTGCAGTCTTAAGACGGCGAGTCCTGCGTCATTGCTGGGAAAAGAGATGGTGCTGGATGTTGGGGCTTTGCTGCAGGCGAGCTCCCCGTTTTTTTAAAATTAGATCATTTGAAATCCCGCCTAAGTTGGGTGGGGCATCAGCAGAGACCCCATGAACACGGTGGTTGTGGAAAGCTCCTTCCCAGAGCCAAAACTCAGAAGCAGCAGCCCCAGATTGGAAGAGAGGTGGGGAAGAGGAAGCCGTGTGATGAGTGAGACAGAGAAGCTTGGGGTCTGTGCTGCCATCCCCCAAACACAACATATTGGGGGGGGGGGATTCCACTCCTTCCTTTCAAACCACCCTGAATTGTTGGGAAGAATTTTCATCTGCCATTTTGGGGATGATGAAACTTGGCAGGCAGGTTGCCTGGTTGGGTCACTGCTTCAGAGTGAAATGAGCCCTGGGACCAATTATACTGATGGTGGTCAAGACATGGAGAAGGGGTGTCTGAGTGTGGCTGGAGAGGGAAGAGCAGCAGCCTGAGCATTGTACAGCTCTGGCATCCTGCTGCTCTCTGAAAAAAGTCAACTGGACAGCACAAAAATGCCCACCCTGTCCTTTCACATTGGGAAAACACTGCCAAAATCTCTCTCAGGCAGTAAAACTTGTAGTAACTGCTGCTTTAATTTCTTTTGGTTGTTTCGGAGGTGGCCTGACAAAGCAATACGAGGTTACCTACAATTCTACGTCTGGAGTAACATCCGGTGTCTACGACATCCTCCTCATCGCTACTCCCTTGCAGCGCAAAATTGCCAACATAACCTTCCGCAACTTCGACCCACAGATCCCCGAGTTCTCTACTCCCTACCACCAGACGGTGGCAACATTTGTCCACGGGCACATCAACGCTTCTTTTTTTGGCTACCAGGATCCTTCTCAGTTCAGCCTGAAGGCCATTTTCACGATGGAGGATCCCCATCTATTCATCAGCAGCCTTGGGATGGTTACTCCAGTGAAGGACAAGCACCTGGGCCCTCCTGTCTGGAAAGTGTTCTCCCATCAGCTGCTGACCGATGAGCAACTGAAGCTGCTTTTCTCGTCCTATGACTTGGTGGAAGTGCAGAAATGGCTGGCCTACCCACACTACGCGCCCCCCCAGAAGTGCCCACCTTTCGTTCTCCACGACCACATGTATTACCTCAACGCCATAGAATGGGCAGCCAGCGCCATGGAGATGAGTGCAATCTCTGCCAAAAATGCGGCCCTCTTGGCTCACCACCGTTGGTACAATAAGATGGACAGGATTGATCAAGAGGACTTGCATGAGAGGCTCAAGACAGAGCTTTGACTTGGCATGACGAGGGCCGAAGGATATGGGAAGCTTGCAGTGTATCTTGGGTGCTGGGTATGAGTGCGTAAAATGTCTGAACTTTGAAATGCTCCATTTGCAGCCCAAAACGTTAAGCTTCAAATGTCTTCACTTGGCAGTAACTAGGGTAGTTTTAAGCTCAGAACATTCCTACAAGGGCCAAAATATTTTAGTGAGATAAGAAAGGTTTTGAAAATGATATTTCAAGCTTCAAACAGTTTGCAACCATCACCGTTCATCCTACTTTGGTACTCCAAGAAAACAGGCTTAAAGGGAATTCTTGGCAACAGCCTTTAAAAATTACTGTACCTTCTGGACTTCTTTTGCAAATCACATTACTTGTTATAAGTAATTCTTTGGGGCACAAAAAAAAAACTTGAATAAAGCCTTTGGGCTGACAACTCAGGTATTTTACATAGCAGTGTTTCTTAAAACCACTGGATAAAGTTGCTAAGAGACTTCATGTACTTAGTTTCACAGACAATGACTCCCAACAATTCATTAGTTTTGATTGGAAGATATTTTTACAGTTCTGGAAGCCATTAGTTTGGGGAATGGCAGAAGAGAATGAATATGCCTGATTTGAAATTCTGAATTGAGCTGTTCAAATAACTGAAGTGATGCCCTTTAAAATTCAGCTGCACATTGAAACTATGAGATATCAGTTCTAAATAAGCCCCTTCTTTTTTTGAATTGGACATTCAAGATTGCTTTTGACAAACTCTTTCCACACATAAGTAGCAGATCAACCGAGTATTAAGCCATTTGGTTGTGACGAGAATTGATGCTGACTTGTCTTGCTGTGGGCAGAGGGTCCGGCCCAAAGTCCTCCAGCCGGCTTTCATGCCTAAGACAGGACTGGAACTCACAGTCCCCTGGTTTCTGGCCCGGTGCCTTCACCACTAGACCAAACTTCATATTAAAAAAAATACAGCTTGAGGGGAAAATAAAGTATAAAATGGAGAAGGATTAATCAAAATTATCTCTCTGTGCCTTTTGATGCTTATTTAGGCAGTCAAGAAAATTGTACTAGCAAGTGGCTTTTCTTTTACCTAAAAGCAGCAGGAAACATACCTCCACTGCCAGGTGTGTAGTTTTATGAATTGCTCATGCCATCCACTCGTGACTGCGTTAGGCAGAGAACTGGGTAGCAGCAATTTGCAGGTAGCAGATAGGGTATGCTTTCTAACTTTATTAAAAGTGGGGAAAACACATTCTTGTGGTGCTGTTGTCCTTTTTCACAAACGCGTGGCTAAGGATCTACAATTGAGAATTCTAGAAAGATGTCACACCAATACAGCCAAAGAGGGTTACATTATGGGAGGTTCAAGTTGAATTACGGCCACAATTGGCAGGATCAGATTCTCAGTTGTTGAGCAAAGTGGTCATTAAAGAAGAAACCCACATAATCGCTTTGCTCAATGACCGCAATCATTAAGTGATTACACAGGTTGTGAAGCGGACTGAGGAAGGGCTATCTGTCAGAAGGGCAGGTAGCTCCCCCGATGCATGGAAGGGAAGGGAGAGCCACAGAGGCCAAGCTGGGCTCCCAAAGAGCCGAGCCGTTTCTACAGCCTGCCACGAAAGGTCATCTCTCTGTGCACAGGGCAGAACGGTTTGGTCGGCTGCAGACATTCGGGCCTTCGGGTGACCTCCATCTTCTTCCCGGGAGTTCCTTCCATGTGGCGAGGGGAGCTCCTCTGCAGAAACAGAGCTCAGGTCTTTGGGAGGTGACTGAAACCGAAGGCCCTTCCCAGCAGGCAACCCTTTCACTCCCAAAGACCTACCTGCGTTTCCCAGCCAGCTTCCCCACTGACTTTCTGAGGAAGCCGGCAGAGAAGACTTCTGCCTGCAAGTGGCAATCATCATGACTGCAGGATGCTTGGCAACGGTTGCTGACACCCAGATCATAATCACATGACTGGAGCAAAACATGACAGCTGGAAGTGCCCCTTTCCAAGCTAATGTACTTTCAAAACGATTGTTTTAACAACAGGTCATAAGTCGAGGACTTCTCAAGTCATAAAGCGGGATCTTAAATGTTCAGAATGCTGCTTATCACCATTGCCACCAGAAGTTCATTTCTCATTCAACTTGTTTGGAATTGTTTTGTTCACTTGTTTATCAGGCAAAATACGTGGAACACTAATATTATCCTATCTCCACTCCTGTACCTGGATTTTAATTTTTTCAAATTTCATATATTCCCAAATTAATTTTTCAAAGTTGTGAAACAAGTTATACCAACTTTTAAGAATTTATTTTAAAAAAAATGTAAACATGGAATGATCCTGTAGAACCAACAAATATTGTCCACATTGTAGTAAGAGCCAGTACTTCATTTTTTTATACTCGTTCCAGGGCTTCCAGCATAATAATGCTGTTTCCTCGTATTACCTAGAAATCAGAACAAATAATTATAACATACCTAAGAATGAATTTGAAGAAAAAAAATTAAACTAGTTTCAAGGTGGCTAAAGACAACTAATCTGGAGAACTGATCAACTGTAATCCAGAAAGATCCATGACAGATTGCTTAGTCTTTCATGGGAGTATTTCTGCTCCACTAGGAGAGCATCTGTTGAGTGCTTCTGGTGTCCCCAATCTTAAGAGTATTGACAAAGGTACTAGTTCTTAAGTGTCAAAAGTGCCTGAAATGAGAACTTGAAAGCTTTGACCTAAATCACAAAATACAAATGCTAATTGCTTCCTTACTGCTAGAATCAACACAAGTTGATTTATATTGCAACTCTATTTATACAGTCCTTGAACATGAAAGAGTGTGCCGTTGTGCTGTGCCATGACAGAATGCAACAGCCTAACATTCCCTTCCCTGGCAAAACAGCTTCAACAATTCTTATAACTTAATTCATTTTTGCTTACCACCATCCCTATGTTGTTCTGTTGTCCACCAGGTGCCATTTCCACACACTCATCTATCACCAAATTCATGAATGGATCAAAACCTCTTAGTATCCCTTGAACATGCCGACCTCCGTTTAGTTTTACTGCAAAGAACAGACAGCAAGTTACCCTCAATATGGTTTGCTATGGTCATTTTCCCACTACAACTAAAGTGCGAGAAATTAGCACACAAGGCTTCCCACAGTTTTCGTTAAATCACAATTCTTTTAAACCAAAGTTGTATTCAGTGAGCAAATAAGCCCCAGGAGATAAGATCAATTCTTTCATCATCTCCTTCACTATTAAGAGTTACATGTATACTTAGAACAAGCTAAAGGCAAGTGTGAAACAACACTAGTAGCTGAATGTCAATTGCTTTTTCATGCAGAGGTTCAACAGTAACTCACAAGACAAACCACATTCACTGAGACTGTGCAAACACTTGTGGACTTTTTCCTGCTGTTCCTTCCCTCCTCTGTTTGGTGAACTGAAGCATCCATTCTAAGAAGACCTCTTCAGCAGCATTAACATAGTCAGTACAAGTATTGTGTATTTCTGTAATTCCTTGCATCCAATGCAACTCCTCCCCCTCTTTTTGAGTGGGGCATGTTTCTTTTCAACAATTTATATCCTTCTAGTTGTGTGTTCCAATTACGGGTTCCATCCCACTAGACATACTGAGCTCCTTCAACTGTTCATCCTACGATTTAGCCTCCAGACCTTTATCATCTTTGTTGCTCTTCTCTGCATTTTTGTATTATGCTGACCAGAATTGGACACAGATACAGGGAGACTAAACCATTAATGAATTATGTAAATCAATACAAACTTAATGAAGCATTTAGGGCGTAAAAAACCCCAACATTTAGAAAAGTACTGAGATGCAACGGATAGAGAAAATAAGGGGAAGTGAGAACATCTCAGGAAAATTATTTACACAAGGTAACTAGACAAGAAATAAATTGTACAATTTTTTCCTTGCAAAACAGAATCTTCAAAACAATCGGTTCAAGTTCACTTACATGATAGCTTCTTGTCCATAAACCTGAAAATTCAAAACAGAGGAAATAAGCCTCATGCAAGTCAAGTTCATAATAAAGCAAAATTAACTCAACTGGTTTCATCTCAATATAAGAAATAGGCAGGTTCACAGCCTTTAAAAAGATACCTTAGGACCACCCTTTATGAAACACTGTCTTAAGCTTACAAAGCTGCTGTCATTTCTCTTCGTAACCTGGCCTTGTGTACGTCTTGTCCATTTCCTGACTGAAGAATGGGAAATTCCAAAGCTTTGAGCGTAGGATGGTGCAAGAACAGTCAATCCACAGACACACCAGGAAGTTGTTCTCAGGAAAGACGGTCCCTTTCCAAGAGCAGGAACAAATGTGCAGCTTCTTTTAGACTCAAGGCCCCGAAGAAGAGTTTTCCCAATGGGCATGGGGACGGGTTGTTTTGTGGGGTTACCTTGGCTGGGAGATTTATATATTTTATGTTGGGCTGAATTATAGTTTTATCTATCAATCATATTTATACAGGGTGTGACTGGCCAGTGAATAATAAAAAGAAATCATCAAAAACTATATCAAAAACATTCTTCAGTTAAGAACAACAATTAGGATTACTAGTAGTAGTAGAGTGAGTTTTTGTAGGCAATACAGCCATCTCACTAATTCACTACTTCCTTGAGATTTTAAAATTGTTTTATATTGTTTTTCCCTCATTCTTATATTAGGTTTTTTTTTTTTAATTTATATTTGGTTTAATAAAGTTGTCCAATCATGGAAAAAATATATGTGGTCCCAAGCATTCAAAAACTACTTGATGGCACATAATCAATCATATACAAAAGATGGATGGCTCAAGTATAAAAAAATGGAAAGAGGGACACATAACTAAGGCAGAATAGCAAATAGCCTGAATCTACAGACACAAAGTCAGGAAAGTTAAGGCTCGGGATGAATTAAGACTTGCAACAAATGTCGAAAATAACAAAAAAGGCTTCTTTCAACATGTAAAAAACAAAGAAATCAAGGAAATGATTGGTCCACTAACGGGAGAAGATGGCATGGAAGCGATGGGTAGCAGGGAGAAATTGGGACGGCTTAATTCATTCTTTGCATCTGTTTTTACATAAAAAAAAACTAATCCAACCTAACAAAAGCAATATTGTAGAAGACAGATTAAGAATACAAGTCAAAATAGACAAGAAAATAATGGTAAGACAACACCTATCTATGATAGATTAGATTAAATCAACAGAACCAAATGGATTTCATTCCAGTGTTCTGAAGAACTGGCCGATGTGATCTCAGAACCACTGAACCACATCTTTCAAAAACCCTGGAGCACCAGGGAACTACCAGAGGATTGCAAAGAGCAGATGTGGTTCTAATCTTCAAAAAATGAGAAAAAGGGACCTAGAAAACTACAGACCAATCAACCTGACATCAATATCTTCAAAGATCCTGGAAAAGATAGTTAAGTAAGGGGACTGAGAATACCTAGAAACATACGAAGCTATTAAAAGCCAACATGGGTTTATCAAGCACAGATCATGCCAGACAAATTGCATTGCATTCTTTGACAAAGTGACTAAATTAGTGGATCAGGGATATGCTGTGGACACAGTATACTTAGATTTCAGAAAGGCATTTGACAAAGTAGACTACAGTCTACTTCTTGGTAAGAGACAACAATTCGGAATAGACAGCATCGCCACCAGATGGATTCACAAATGGCTTACTAACTGCACTCAATGTGTAGTTCTCAACATAACTACATTGACATAGAGGGAAACATGCAATGGAGAACCACAAGCTTCCTTCTTAGGCTCAGGACTCTTCAGCCTCTTCATAAACAATTTAGATGAGGGGATATTAGAGGAAGTCATCAAATTTGCACATGGCACTTTAGAAGATAGGCTCAAGAACCAGATCTAAACACTGGACCCTATCCAGCAAAATACAATCCAGTGGTGAGAAAAGCAAGGTCCTACACAGGTGCAGAATGGGCTCCACAGCAGTAACTGGGGAGGGATCTTGCTGCCCTAGTGGGCAACCGCTTAATATGAGCCAGCCTGGTGCTACAGGGCTGCTTCAACAGAGGGATGGCATCAAGATCGCAAGAAGTGATCCTATCGCTTTATATTGCACTTAGTGAGGCCACACTTGGAACCCTGAGACCAATTCTGGTTACGATACACAAAAGATGTTGAGTCTCTAGAAAGAGTGCAGAGAACAGCCAGGAAGGTGAACAGGGGTCAACCTATCCTGCAAAGCCCCTGAAGGCAGGACAGAAGCAACCCATGGAAACTAATCAGGGAGAGAAACAACCTGGAAATCAAAGAGAAACTTCCTAACACTGACAAAAATTAGCCAGCGGAACAGCTTGCCACCAGAGCTTGTGCGGGCTCCATCACTGGAGGCTTTCAAGAAGAGGCTGGACAGCCGCGGCCTGCAATGGAACGGGGTCTCCTGCTTGAGCAGGGGGGGGGGGCTGGACTAGAAGACCCCCACGGTCCCTCCCAACTCGGTTGTTCTGAAGAATAATCAGCCGGGAAAGGAAGGAGCGTCTCTCGACGGACGGACTTTTAAAAAGGCTGCCAAAGAAAGACCCCCCCCTTCCCCACCCCCGGCCAGGATCGGCTCCTGCGGGAGGGAGACCCTCGGTGGCGCCTTTCTGCGCTAGGAAGGGGGGGGGAGGTGCCCATTTCCCGCCCCTCCCAGGCCGAGGGGCGCGAGCGCTGGGGGGCCTGAGGGGAACGGGGGGAAGACGAGGCTGTGGGCGACCAGGATCGGCCCCAGGCCCAGAAGGAACGGGGCACGTGGGTCGAGGAAGGCACCTCTAGGGAAGGGGCTCTATGGCCACACGCCGCGCAATGCATGACGGGCCTTAGGACGAGCTCCCGCCGCCCGCTAGGCCCTCCCGCTCGCTTCTCTGGCCGCCGCGCCTCCGCCCCGCGCTGCCTCCGAGCGGAGCGCCCCGACGCCGCCCCGCGGCGCGCACTCACTTCTTCAGCTCCGGCGGGTGCGCTTTGCTCATCCTGCCTCTCCCAAGACGACCGCCTCGCGAAGCGTCTCCCGGCCGTCTCTGCTGCGCTGGGACGTCACCACGGCGCGCACCTATCTGCCCAATCACCAGGCGCCTCAGGCGCAGGCGCAACCGCAAAGGACGCAGAGCCGACTAACGCGGAGCCCGCCCAAGGGCTCACGAAGGGCGGGGCCATCCGGTCCTAGCGACCAATCAGCGAGCGCCCCGCCTTCTTTTTAAGTCGTGCAGCGGCGCGCGTGGAGGCCGCGGCTGCTCCTGGGGGGGGGGGGGGTGGT